>JZLH01S0612529.1:68176-87563 GCA_001188425.1 Eucidaris tribuloides
TGTACATTACATGATGTGGAGTAATTTGTTCAAATTATCGGGACTTAGCCCAGAAATACTGAAGCATACTGAAACCCCCATTATACCCAACCTGGCACAGATGAGTAAATTGGCCAGTCTTTGCAATTTATGGTTTTAGGATACATTTGTTCTTGCAGCTCTGATACCTCTCATCTTTTTTTTAGATCACTCGAAATGTAAAATTCGGTGGAGGGGGACCCCGAACATGCCATTCAATGTTCTCCGACTACATGCACAAGTAAATTTGTCACTGTAAACATTTCAGTAAAGTTCAATTAGTTTCTGGATCTGGGGTGACATTAGAAATACTTTGTGAAATATTTTTCCCAACCCGTCAACCAAAACATTACTTAGGCTTAGTATGGCTTATAATAGCAGCTCCGTGCCCCGAATGAGAATCGTAATGATTAGCAAAACTCCGTTGCCCCGATGAGAATCGTAATGCAAACTCTCCGTGCCCGAATGAGAACTCCGAATCGAGAATCATAATAATAGTAAACTCCGTGCCCAATGAGAATCGTAATAATGGCAAACTCCGTGCCGAATTGAGAATACGTAATATAGCAACTCCGTGCCCAAATGAGCAGTCGTAATAAGAGGCAAACTCCGTGCCGAATGAGAATGTTAATGATACAAAACTCCGTGCCCCGAATGAGAATCATAATAGTAAACTCCGTGGCCCCAAATGAGAATGCGTATAATAGCAAACTCTGCTGCCCGAATGAGAAGAGTAACAGCAAACTCCGTGCCCGAATGAGAAATTCGTATAATAGCAAAATTGCGTTGCCCCGTATCAGAATCGTAATAATAGCAAACTCCGTGCCCGAATTGGAGAATCATATAAAGCAAATCCGTGCCCAAATGAGAATCGTAATAATAGCAACGTGCCCCCCGGGGGGGGGCAGTAAACATAATGTTGTCAATGGGCGTGACAAATTATTTTCAGGCACCCCCTAAACAAGTTTTTCTCTGTGTCAAAATAACCCCCTAAAACAAGTTTTCCGCTGTGCTTCATTTACACATTTATGGCCCCTAAACACGTTATCGCCCAGGAATATGACCCCTAAACAATTTTAGTCCACGCCATAGATGTACACACTGAAGCCGCCTACGCGCAGTGGACGAAGATAGAGGTGACATATTTCACGATCCGTTTTCCTGCGGTTGTTTCCAGGTTGTCGCTTTCGTAACCAGGCGAAGTAACACTTTTCGAAAAACGAGGATGCGGAAAAAGTTGGCGAAAAAACATACCGCTAAATTACGTTTTGACCTGTTCTTAAAAAAAGTTTGGGAAAAAAACATACCACTTAAATACGTTTGACCAGTCTTAAAAAAAAAAAGCTTGGGGAAAAAACATACCCTAATACGTTTGACCAGTATTTCAAAACACCTTGTGCTTGAAAATCGGTGTTTTTTGATACCTTAACGCGGTGCACGCGCGGCCCGCGTCTAAACTGAAAAAAAACACCCCTTTAAACGCGTTTTTTTTTGGTCACGCATGTGTACTAGCCATTTGTTTGACTGGCCCCCCCGGGCAGTGCACCGAATCGAGACAATAGCAAATTCCGGTGCCCTGAATAGAATCGATTAATAGCAGTTGCCCCGGGGGGGGGCAGTCAACAAATGTCTGTACACATGGTGACCAAAATTATTTTCAGGCCACCCCTAAACAAGTTTTGTGTTGCAAAATAACCCCTAACAAGTTTTCCGCTGTGCTTATTTACATTTTTGGCCCTAACAAGTTATCGCCAGAATATGACCGCTAAACAAGTTGTCCACGCCATAGACTGTACACACTGAAGCGTGCGCGTGGGACAGGATAGAGGGGGTGACATAATTTCACGATCCGTTTTTCCTGCGGTTGTTTCCAGGCAGTGTCGCTTTTCGTAACCAGGGATAAACACTTTTCAGAAACTGAGTGGAGGAAAAGTTTGGGAAAAAAAACATACCCTAATACGGTTTGACCAGTCTTTAAAAAAAGTTGGGAAAAAAACATACCCTAAATACGTTGACCAGGTCTTAAAAAAAAAGCTTGTGGGAAAAAAACATACCCTATACGTTTGACCAGTATTTCAATAACCACCTTTTGTGAAAATCGTTAGAAAGGCCGTGTTTTTGAATACCAACTTAACGCGTGCCTACGCGCGGCCCGCGTCTATAACTGAAACAAACACCCCTTTAAACGCGTTTTTTGCGTCACGCAGTGACAGCATTATGTTTTTGACTGGCCCCCCGGGCAAGTGCCCCGAATGAGAATATAGCCAATTCGTGCCCCCTGGAATAGAATCGTACTAATAGCAAACTCCGTTGCGCCGAATGAGAATCGACGCTCGGAGCAGTAGCCACGTCCGATCTTTTTTTTAATAAAGATATTAGAAACTAAAAATATTCATTGCGTATATGACTGGATAACATTGAGGCCCCTTATTCCGATTTCCCGCGATGATCAGGCGGGCCACCCCCTCCCTCGCCCCCCCCCCTACCATTTCCTGGGCCGCATCGAGAGATGCTGAACTTTTTGGGGAGAATCAAAAGGTTTTGACAACTATGTATTTTCTGCTTGATGTTCACTTGTCTCGTGCAAAATCACGTGGTGCAAAATTGAATTCATCACGTGCTGACAATATTCCCGGGTGGGCACACTGTGGCACTGTCATTACAAGGTGGATGCTTACTTTCAAAAATGGACCATAAAACAAATAATCACCTTCAATCTAGAATAGGCTACCAGTAATTATTTTAATCAGAACATTTTCAATTACCCCTTTTCCTGATTTTTTGCGATTTATTACCCTTTCACTGTAGGGCCTATGCGCGTGGGCCAGGTGCGGCGGAACGTATTTTCGTTTGGGGGCAAAGCCAAAAAAAGGGCGCACTTCTATTGTCAAAAGGGCATTGGGCGCATGAGATCACCATTCAGATTAGTTTTGTGAATGTTTGCCGTTTTTTGTTGGCAATGTAACTTGACGAAATCAGATTGCGATTGCAAATTTTGGCAATATAACCATAATACTCCCGCGAGCTATAGCGAGCGCGAGCGAGTGGCGGAGCGATTTGGGTAAAATCTACAAAATTTATGTTGTAAACTCGATTCATGGCGCTAATTACAGCTTCAAATTTTTGTAGTGTTTGAAAAAGATGAAGAGGCATCTGTCTAGATCAAACTTTCTGCCTTGAATTACTGTTTCTTCGTGGTAATGTAACTGAGAAAACGGAATTTTGAAGGAGATTTCTCAATCATTAAAACCTGAAATATATCTACTCCCGCGAGCAAGCGTTTTGGGAAAATTGACAATTTTAAGTTAGTAAAACTCGTATTCTGGCGCTAAATTACAACTCAGAATTTTGCAGTGTGCTTAAAAGATGCAGAACATAGATCATATAAGAATCAATGAGCAAACACTCGTGAGAGAGGGCAGAGATGATAAAAACACGTATTCGTTATGATTACACAGACAGTGCATGATGACATTGCGATACGCAAAGTTCTTGCCTTAAAGAAAAAGAGGCAATCTCTCCTTAAGAAGTGACCCATTTTTGTTGAAAAGAGAAAAGGTGACCGTCGGAAAGTTCCCTCACGAAAGACATTTTTTTTTTTAACGCATTGAGACACATAAAATAGACCGGGAAATAGAGCCATGTTTTTCAACGAAAAAGATGGAGAGGCAGTGGCGTAGCAAGGGCCCCTAATTGTCCAGAAAAAAAAAACATGATTGAAGCTGTCACGCTTCACTGCCTTGGTTTTTTTTTCTTCCTGTTGAAATATCTAGCAGAATATATCTCAGGCCGCGGATTTAGTATATATATCTTTCATAACCCGTGGTAAGAAACATGTCAAAATTTTCGGCGCGCTCTTGCGCCGCAAATGCTTACTAGTGTAATAATAATATATATAATAATAAATAATAATAATAATAATAATAATAATAATAATAATAATCAATATATAATAATGAACATTTTTGTTATAGCGCATAACACAAAGCAAATTGCCATGTCTTCTGAGCACTTTTTAAGAACAGAGATGCACAAAAGGAGTGTTGTGTAAGTTTAATGTTCTTGCAGTGCATTGCGCAGATAATGTTTAAACATATTCTGAATAGTAAGATTTTTATTAAACTTGTTAGTTTGGGGCAGGGCGCGGAACCGGGGGGGGGGGGCAGGGCGGGGGGCGCACTTGCTCCCCCCAAATTTTGAAGATAGCAAAAAATGCCCTTTTTTCAAAACGAAATGTGCCCTTCTGTGAAATGACGCATGTCCCTTTTTCAAAAATTGAATGCTGCCCTTGCTGAAATGACGCCTTTTTTAGTCTACTTCATTTTTGTCGATATTTGTCTTCTTTATATTTATTTTTTATTATTTTTCTTTGCCCTAACGGGGCACGTATATAGGCCTCCAATAGACATAATTAGGTAAATTATATCAACATTTGCATTTTGTGCCTAAAACGGGCATGTAGATCTCCTCATTAATGCCCTATGTGGTAGCAAAATTATGCATGCTACCTGTTTACCCCTCCCCTCCCCCATTTTAATTGAGGCCAAATAATGCCTTTTTTTTCTACAGTTGATGTGCTATTATCATTTGCGCTTGAACCCATACTGAGTTGCAGCTGAAACTTATATATACGGCCACATTCGTCACTGTGAGGTGATTTTCTTTTATTTTTGTTATTGATTTATTCTATGTATTTGTGCCTCTGACTGTCTGTGGGGAATAATAGAGAAAGAAAATACGTTGTTCAAAGAAGAGGACATTATGTACCCAGAAGAAGCATTGCCTCTCATCTTATAGAGCCGTCTGCGGTATTGCAACAATATGCCCTCTCCAATTTTTTTTTCGTTATTACATGGCCCTATTTTATACTCTTCTAAGCGATAAAAATTGTTTTTCTGTGAGGTAATTTCCTAGTTCCTCGTCGCCTTTCTTCTCTTCAGACAAAGAAAATCACCTTGTAAGGAGAAGAATGACCCTTTTTCTTCAGCAGAACTTCAGTATCGCAATGCTGCATCATGACTTTGAATTTAGAACGAAATAGTTTATCATCTCTGCCCTCACCTAACGTTAGGCTATCTTGCTCATTGTTCTTGGATTCGTTTGATGTTTTCGTCTTTTTAACACACTGCAAACTTCTGAGTTGTAATTAGCGCCCAGAACAAGACCACAAGCGAGTTTTACATTAAAATTTCAATTTTTCCAAAACCGCTCGCTCGCTACACTCGCTCGCGAGGTGATATATGTATATTTATGTTTTTAATGATCAGAATCCCCTTCAAAAGGTTTTGTCAAGATACATTACCGCTGAAGAAACAGCTTACGTCAAGCAGAAAAGTTGATCTAGCAGAGTTCTTATTTTTTTAATACTACAAAAAAACAGTTGATTAGCGCCTGAATGACCACAAGCGAGTTTTTACATCTGGAAATTTCCAATTTTTTCAAAACCGCTCGCTCGCGAGGTAATTACAGTATATTCATGTTTAAATGATTAGAAATCCCCTTTCAAAAAGGTTTTGCTCAAGTTACTTACTATAGAAGAACAAGCCTACTTCAAGCAGAAGTTTGATCGAGACAGATGTTCTTTATATTTTTGAAATACTACAAAAAAAAAAAAATCAGTGCTGTAATTACGCGCCAGACAGAATAAGACACTTGGAGTTTTGCCAACTTAAAATTTCTAAATTTTCTCAAACCGCCTCGCTCGCTACGCTCGGCTCGCGGATTATGTGTTAGGTCTATAGATTTCATGTTTCAAATCGGAACCATTAAAAAAAAAGGTTGGGGTTCGCAGTTAATTGCCGCCTAAAACAGCATCTTCAAGCAAAACACCTTAGATCTGATGTGTTGAAATATCTGCTTGTGCCAATGCCCTTTTTACATATAAGTGCCCTGTTTTTGCTTTGCCCCCCCCAAACGGAAATTACGTTCCGCCCGCCCCCTGGTTTGGGGGGATGCCACTGTTGCCTCATAAATGTTTTAGATTAGCGTGGTTACAAAAAATGTCAAATTTTTCGGCGGCCAATAAAAACATTTTAAAAAGGATATTAGTGTGTGAATTATTAGTGTTATATATACTGTATTACGTTTTAAGAATTGTCAATATGTCCTTTCTTGGGGGACATGAAGATTATGTTTACTTCTAAAAACTGGCGTGAAAGAAGAAATAAAAAAAAAAATGAAGTAGGCTTATATTATAGTCTATCATTGCTTCGCTGCAGAGCGCGCCCGCAAATTGATATTGTGCAAGTTTAATGCTTTTGTATTGGTGTCTTGGGCTGCCTTTTTAAACATACTTTGGCATTACATTTGAAGAATATTTCCATTTGTCAGAAGGGGGCAGACAAAACAATATTGTATGATCAAATATTTTCATTTGGCGTGATTAATAATGTCAAAATTTTTCGCGCAAAACTGTATGAAATTAAAATGTCTTATCGCGCAAAAGCGCGCACAAAAGCTAATAATTTTGTATTACTGCTTTTTTTTTATAAAAACATCAAGCTTTTTTATTAATCTTGGGCCCAAAACGATGTTTGCTCCCAAATATTTTTATTGGCGCTCACCTCCAGGGATTCAAACGCTTGCACACACACACACACACACACACACACACCTACACACAACCACACACACACACACACACAACACACACACACACACACACACACAACACACACACACACAACACCACACACACACACACACACACACACACACACACACACACAATCATCCAGTCCTCAAGAAAACTTCATGTATAGCGAATTTCTGCAATTCTGGACTCGAGGCTTTGCTGTTTACAGAGATAATTCTGAACTCGGAGAGTTTGCTGTTTCAGGTAATTCTGACTCGAGTTTGCTGTTTTCAGGCTAAGATACCAAATAGACTAAAAAAAGGTCAACATTGTTCATTTCTAAAGGTGGAAATGCAAAATTTTCCATCAACATATCCTCCGTCATCATGGTCATGTTGTTATATTTTGGCCTAATCGAAAACTCTTATTTTACTGCAACAAGATGATATCTTAAAAACTCCACTAATGGAGGGTCCCTCGTAGCCAATTTATAACACGATTGCTGCATGTATAGGTAACATGATCCCTTCACGCCTTCTCAAGTATTGTATAATTTACTTACGAATTACTTATAGGGGTACCAAGACCTCCCAAAGCTAATATAATTTCTCTAATTACCAAATTACAATTAAAAGTATGAAATATTCAGATCAATTCTGTCATTAAAGAAGCATAAATAATTATGTAGATTTTTAAAGGTTGAAAATTTTTCCTACCTTGGAGGGGGAAATTAACGTGTATTTTTTTTTTGGGGGGTGGGTTGGCATGGCGATTTTTTTGTTAGGAATTATATGATTTGGTGTAAAAATGCCCGTTCTTTTTTTTTTTTTGCTCGCTCGCTATGCTCCACTCGGCATAAATAGAATTATATTTTTCGTCTCGGGGCCGTCATATCAGCACAATCTACTTGGGCGCTCAACTTGCCACAAACATTCATGAGGATCTGTATTGTCTTGTATGGAATAGAAAAAAAATATTGACTTAAAAATGTGTCAAATAGTCTGAAAACAGAGAGGACGATATCTAGCCCGTAGAAGCTTTCCACATTCGGGATCCGCCCGCAAGGAACACTTTGCTGCATTGCGCCTGTAGATGGTATATTGGCACAATTTCTTGTGTCCCCGTATTTGAAAATCCTGGAATCCGCCCTGAATTACTCTTTATCTTAATTCAGTAGACTGTTTTAAGTCGATGAAACAGCCAAAAACAATGCAGCAAATTGGCACGATTAACTGATCAAATTCTTCAGCTCTCACGTCGGGAGGGGGACACCCCCTCCCACACCCCCTCGGTCGCTTTCGCTCCCTCGCATATCCGCCCCCATAAAATCAATCCTGGCTACGCACTGTGGGAGAGGTCCCATCTTTTACCTTCACCCCCCCCCCCCGAGCGACATAGGTGAGAGGCCTAAATCCCCTTTATAATGTATAGGCGCGCGTAAGTGCCCCTTCGTTGAAATCTCAGTGACGAATGATGTGCTTATTTCCAAAAACAACACTCCCCTCCCCCCCCCCCCAGGACAACTTCACCCAAGGAAGAACAACTCTCACCTGAGGAACTCCCGAAAACAGTTTCCCCTAGAACTCCCCGGACGATCCACCACCTGACAACTCCCGCAGTGATCCACTTGATAACTCCCCGCACGAACCACATCCACCAAGCGGCAACTCCCAGGGATGACTCCCACCTGGACAACATCCCCAGAGAACAGCCCGCCCCCCCCCTGTCATATATCCCAAGGAAGGACAACTCCCCGAAGGACATCTCCTCACAAGGACATTCCACATTACAACATCCCCCAGAGCACCCCGAAGACAACGTCGCCCAGGTATGACTCCCACTGGGACAACTCCCCTGAAGAACAGCTCACTATACTTCCCCGACAGCGACAACATCCTCCAAAGGACAACTCTCCGAGGACAACTCGCAGGGAAGCGACTCCAACTGACAACTCCTCCAAGGCAACTCTCAAAGTGATGGACTCCACTTGGCAACTTCCACAAGAACAGCCTCCTCCTCGACAACGCCCAAGGACACACTCCCCCAAAGGACAATCCCCAAAGGACACTCCCACCTGACAAATCCCCCAGAAGACAAATGCTCACGGGACGACTTTCCACCTGAAAATTCCTCCATAGACTACAGCTCCCAAGAATAACCCCCCCCCCTACGTCAACTCACCCCAAGGAAACTTCTCCGGGATGACTCCCACATGACAACTCCCCTCGGGGAACAATTCCATGGGAGGCCAACTCTCCCTGAGGAGTTTTAAACATATTTGCCGTTTAAAAAAAATATAATTGTCTTGCAAGACTTGTTCCTGGGGGAGTGTCATCAGGGTGAGTTGTCTTATGCTTTCATTTCAACCTTTTACAAATAATTCTGTCGTCTTGTCAAATAACTATCTGGACTCGAACTCGGACTCGGACTCGGATTGTTAAGACTCGGGACGGACTGCTGGACTTTGACTCGAAGACCAATGGGACTCAGACTCGGATTGGAGACCCAGACTCGGACTTAACACCGTAAATGGACAATTCTGTTATTAATTTTGTATTTGCTTGCAGAATATTATGTTAAACCCAAAATTCTGAATCCTCTATTACATTGATATTGAAAAATAGGTTCCTGCAAGCAAATACACCCTGTCCCAACTTACACCACCACTGTCCATTACCCACGGTTGGGTTCAAATTGGGGTAAGTGGAAACACTAACAATATTTTCATTTTTGGTAACGTTACAGTATTTGATCACAAACATCATAGTTATAAAAAGTTTCATCATGAAACAGAGTTTAAATCAAACGTACATTTCTCAATTTATATACAACATAGGTACGCAGGATTTTCCAAGGGGGGTGTTCTGCCGTGCCAATCCTAGGTTCCAATTTTCCCTGGTCACGCCAGGCGCGGGGTAGTGACGCGAATTTTTTTTTCTCAATCCAGGTCCAAAATTTTCCCGGTCACACAACCTCCAAAAACTCGCTTAGGGGGGGGGGGAGGGGCGGGGGGAGGGGGAGGGGGAGGGGAGGGGGGAGGGGGAGGGGCGGAGGGGGAGGGGGTATGACGATTTTTTTTTTCCAAATCCAGGGTCCAAATTGTCCGGGTACCACCAACCTCCGAAACTCGCCTCAGGGGGGGTGGGGGGGGGGGGGGGGCGGGAGGTAGTGACAATTTTTTTCCAAATCAAGTCCACAATTTTTTCCCGGTCAACCGCCAACCTTCGAAACTCGCGCTCAGCGGGGGGAGGGGGGGGGGCGGTTATGAACATTATCTTCAACCCCTAAAAAATCAATTACTTCACATTTAAAACACCTCCGCTTTTACGAAAAAGGGGTGATATCGTGGAAAAAGGGGGGGGGGGGGGGTGATTACGGTTGAAAGGGGGCGTGTTCACTTAGGTGTGATGAAGGTCCTTTCTATTCAGAAATTAGATCAAGGCAAGAAAAAAAGTGAATTTTGCCGACACGGGCGAGAATGCCGAATTGCATGAGTATTTTTTGGTCGGTAAAACGCCAAACTGGCAAAACCTTGGCGAAACTGTAAGACGTCACTGGCTACACTGGCATTTCTCACCGTGAGCTACGCTGGTGACTGTACGCGCACGTTCGCACGATTTTTCGGCAAAAAGACTCGGAGAAATGCCCTAAAAAATCGGCCTCTGGAACATTTTCGTCAAAAACAATGGGCCCCTGAGACAATAAACACTATCGCCGCAACGAATTTTGGGGTCGACGCGAACGGAACGGTCGCCGTTCGGGAGCCTATTCCGTCACAAAATACCGTGAAAAAAGCCAAAAATCGCCAAACCGCCAAATAACGGTATTAGTATTAAAGAAGGGTTGAAATTGAAGCATAAGACAACTCACCCTGAGGACAACTCCCCCAGGACAAGTCTCTTGCAAGGACAATTCATATTTTTTTTAAACTGCAAACATTGTTAAACTCCTCAGGGAGAGTTGTCCTCCAGTGGAATTGTTCCCGGGGGAGTTGTCATGTGGGAGTCATCCCGGGAGAGTTGTCCTTGGGGTGAGTTGACGTAGGGGGGGGGGGTTATTCTTGGGGGAGCTGTTTAATAGGAGAGAATTTTCAGGTGGGAGTCGTCCCGTGAGCATTTGTCTTCTGGGGGATTTGTCAGGTGGGAGTTGTCCTTTGGGGGAGTTGTCCTTGGGGCGTTGTTCGAGGAGGAGCTGTTCTGTGGAAAGTTGCCAAGTGGGAGTCATCACTTTGAGAGTTGCCTTGGGAGGAGTTGTCATGTTGGAGTCTTCCCTGGCGAGTTGTCCTCGGGAGAGTTGTCCTTTGGGGGAGTTGTCCTGTGGGGAGTATAGGTGAGCTGTTCTTCAGGGGAGTTGTCCAGTGGGAGTCATACCTGGGCGAGTTGTCTTCGGGGGTGCTTTCTGGGGGATGTTGTCATGTGGGAATTGTCCTTGTGAGGAGATGTCCTTCGGGGGAGTTGTCCTTCCTTGGGGATATTGACAGGGGGTGGGGCGGGGCTGTTCTCTGGGGGATGTTGTCAGGTGGGAGTCATCCCTGGGGGAGTTGCCCTTGGTGGAGTGGTTCTTGCGGGGAGTTATCAAGTGGGAGTCATCTGCGGGGGAGTTGTCAGGTGGGAGTCGTCCCGGGGGAGTTCTAGGGGGAACTGTTCTTCGGGGGAGTTCTCAGGTGAGAGTTGTTCTTCCTTGGGTGAAGTTGTCCTGGGGGGGGAGGGGGGAGTTGTTGTTTTTTGAAATAAGCACACATTCGTCACTGATGATTTCAACGAAGGGGCACATTACGCGCCTATAATTATAAGGGGCATTTAGCCTCTCACCTATGTCCTCGGGGGGGGGGGGTGGTAAAAATTGGGACCTCTCCACAGTGGCGTAGCCAGGATTTGATTTTATGGGGGCGGAATATGCGAGGGAGCGAAGCGACCGAGGGGGTGTGGGAGGGGGTGTCCCCCCTCCCACGGTGAGAGCTTGAAGAATTTTGATGCAGTTAATCGTGCAATTTGCTGCATGTTTTTGGCTTGTTTTATCGACTTAAAACAGTCCTACTGATTAAGATAAAGTAGTATATTCAGGGGCGGATTCAGGATTTTCAAATACGGGGGACACAAGAAATTGTGCTCAATATACATTACAGGCGCAATTGCACAAAGGTTCCTTGCGGGCGGGATCCCGAATGTGGAAGCTCTACGGCTTTAGATACTGTCCTCTCTGTTTTATCATGACTATTTGACACCATTTTTTAAGTCACATATTTTTTTTTCTATTCCATACAAGACAATACAATCACTCATGATGTTTGTGGCAAGTTGAGCCCCCAAGTAGATTGTGCTGATATGACGGCCCCGAGACGAAAAATATAAATTCTATTATGCGAGTGAGCATAGCGAGCGAGCAAAAAAAAAAACGAATCGCATTTTTACACCCAAATCATATAATTCTACAAAAAATCGCCATGCAAACCCCCCCCCCAAAAAAAAAATACACTTAATTTCCCCTCCCAAGGTAGGAAAAATTTTCACCTTTAAAAATCTACATAATTATTTTGCTTCTTTAATGACAAATTGATCTGAATATTTCATACTTTTAATTTGTAATTTTGGATAATTAGAGAAATTATATAGCTTTGGGGAGGGTCTGGTTACCCCTATAAGTAATTCGTAAGTAAATTTATACAATACTTGAGGAAGGCGTGAGAGGGATCATGTACCTATACATGCAGAACGTGTTAATAAATTGGCTACGAGGGGACCTCTCCATTAGTGTGAGTTTTAAGATCATCATCTTGTTGCAGTAAAATAAGAGGTTTTTCGATTAGGCCAAAATATAAACAACATGACCATGATGACGGAGGATATGTTGTGAGAAAATTTTGCATTTCCACCTTTAGAAAATGAACAATGTTGCCCTTTTTTTAGTCTATTTGGTATCTTACCTGAAAACAGCAAACCTCGAGTCCAGAATTACCTGAAAACAGCAAACCTCGAGTCCAGAATTGCAGAAATTCGCTATACATGAAGTTTTCTTGAGGACTGGATGATTGTGTGTGTGTGTGTGTGTGTGTGTGTGTGTGTGATGTGTGTGTGTTGTGCTTGTGTGTGTGTTGTGTGTGTGTGTGTGTGTGTGTGTTGTGTGTGTGTGTGTGTGTGGTTGTGTGTGTGTGTTAGGTGTGTGTGTGTGTGTGTGTGTGTGTGTGCAAGCGTTTGAATCCCTGGAGGTGAGCGCCAATAAAAATATTTGGGAGCAAACATCGTTTTGGGCCCAAGATTAATAAAAAAGCTTGATGTTTTTATAAAAAAAAAGCAGTAATACAAAATTATTAGCTTTTGTGCGCGCTTTTGCGCGATAAGACATTTTAATTTCATACAGTTTTGCGCGAAAAATTTTGACATTATTAATCACGCCAAATGAAAATATTTGATCATACAATATTGTTTTGTCTGCCCCCTTCTGACAAATGGAAATATTCTTCAAATGTAATGCCAAAGTATGTTTAAAAAGGCAGCCCAAGACACCAATACAAAAGCATTAAACTTGCACAATATCAATTTGCGGGCGCGCTCTGCAGCGAAGCAATGATAGACTATAATATAAGCCTACTTCATTTTTTTTTTTATTTCTTCTTTCACGCCAGTTTTTAGAAGTAAACATAATCTTCATGTCCCCCAAGAAAGGACATATTGACAATTCTTAAAACGTAATACAGTATATATAACACTAATAATTCACACACTAATATCCTTTTTAAAATGTTTTTATTGGCCGCCGAAAAATTTGACATTTTTTGTAACCACGCTAATCTAAAACATTTATGAGGCAACAGTGGCATCCCCCCAAACCAGGGGGCGGGCGGAACGTAATTTCCGTTTGGGGGGGGCAAAGCAAAAACAGGGCACTTATATGTAAAAAGGGCATTGGCACAAGCAGATATTTCAACACATCAGATCTAAGGTGTTTTGCTTGAAGATGCTGTTTTAGGCGGCAATTAACTGCGAACCCCAACCTTTTTTTTTAATGGTTCCGATTTGAAACATGAAATCTATAGACCTAACACATAATCCGCGAGCCGAGCGTAGCGAGCGAGGCGGTTTGAGAAAATTTAGAAATTTTAAGTTGGCAAAACTCCAAGTGTCTTATTCTGTCTGGCGCGTAATTACAGCACTGATTTTTTTTTTTTTGTAGTATTTCAAAAATATAAAGAACATCTGTCTCGATCAAACTTCTGCTTGAAGTAGGCTTGTTCTTCTATAGTAAGTAACTTGAGCAAAACCTTTTTGAAAGGGGATTTCTAATCATTTAAACATGAATATACTGTAATTACCTCGCGAGCGAGCGGTTTTGAAAAAATTGGAAATTTCCAGATGTAAAAACTCGCTTGTGGTCATTCAGGCGCTAATCAACTGTTTTTTTGTAGTATTAAAAAAATAAGAACTCTGCTAGATCAACTTTTCTGCTTGACGTAAGCTGTTTCTTCAGCGGTAATGTATCTTGACAAAACCTTTTGAAGGGGATTCTGATCATTAAAAACATAAATATACATATATCACCTCGCGAGCGAGTGTAGCGAGCGAGCGGTTTTGGAAAAATTGAAATTTTAATGTAAAACTCGCTTGTGGTCTTGTTCTGGGCGCTAATTACAACTCAGAAGTTTGCAGTGTGTTAAAAAGACGAAAACATCAAACGAATCCAAGAACAATGAGCAAGATAGCCTAACGTTAGGTGAGGGCAGAGATGATAAACTATTTCGTTCTAAATTCAAAGTCATGATGCAGCATTGCGATACTGAAGTTCTGCTGAAGAAAAAGGGTCATTCTTCTCCTTACAAGGTGATTTTCTTTGTCTGAAGAGAAGAAAGGCGACGAGGAACTAGGAAATTACCTCACAGAAAAACAATTTTTATCGCTTAGAAGAGTATAAAATAGGGCCATGTAATAACGAAAAAAAAATTGGAGAGGGCATATTGTTGCAATACCGCAGACGGCTCTATAAGATGAGAGGCAATGCTTCTTCTGGGTACATAATGTCCTCTTCTTTGAACAACGTATTTTCTTTCTCTATTATTCCCCACAGACAGTCAGAGGCACAAATACATAGAATAAATCAATAACAAAAATAAAAGAAAATCACCTCACAGTGACGAATGTGGCCGTATATATAAGTTTCAGCTGCAACTCAGTATGGGTTCAAGCGCAAATGATAATAGCACATCAACTGTAGAAAAAAAAGGCATTATTTGGCCTCAATTAAAATGGGGGAGGGGAGGGGTAAACAGGTAGCATGCATAATTTTGCTACCACATAGGGCATTAATGAGGAGATCTACATGCCCGTTTTAGGCACAAAATGCAAATGTTGATATAATTTACCTAATTATGTCTATTGGAGGCCTATATACGTGCCCCGTTAGGGCAAAGAAAAATAATAAAAAATAAATATAAAGAAGACAAATATCGACAAAAATGAAGTAGACTAAAAAAGGCGTCATTTCAGCAAGGGCAGCATTCAATTTTTGAAAAAGGGACATGCGTCATTTCACAGAAGGGCACATTTCGTTTTGAAAAAAGGGCATTTTTTGCTATCTTCAAAATTTGGGGGGAGCAAGTGCGCCCCCCGCCCTGCCCCCCCCCCCCGGTTCCGCGCCCTGCCCCAAACTAACAAGTTTAATAAAAATCTTACTATTCAGAATATGTTTAAACATTATCTGCGCAATGCACTGCAAGAACATTAAACTTACACAACACTCCTTTTGTGCATCTCTGTTCTTAAAAAGTGCTCAGAAGACATGGCAATTTGCTTTGTGTTATGCGCTATAACAAAAATGTTCATTATTATATTATTATTATTATTATTATTATTATTATTATTATTATTATTATTTATTATTATATATATTATTATTATCATCTAAGTTCATGTAAGCATTTGCGGCGCAAGAGCGCGCCGAAAATTTTGACATGTTTCTTACCACGGGTTATGAAAGATATATATACTAAATCCGCGGCCTGAGATATATTCTGCTAGATATTTCAACAGGAAGAAAAAAAAACCAAGGCAGTGAAGCGTGACAGCTTCAATCATGTTTTTTTTTTCTGGACAATTAGGGGCCCTTGCTACGCCACTGCCTCTCCATCTTTTTCGTTGAAAAACATGGCTCTATTTCCCGGTCTATTTTATGTGTCTCAATGCGTTAAAAAAAAAAATGTCTTTCGTGAGGGAACTTTCCGACGGTCACCTTTTCTCTTTTCAACAAAAATGGGTCACTTCTTAAGGAGAGATTGCCTCTTTTTCTTTAAGGCAAGAACTTTGCGTATCGCAATGTCATCATGCACTGTCTGTGTAATCATAACGAATACGTGTTTTTATCATCTCTGCCCTCTCTCACGAGTGTTTGCTCATTGATTCTTATATGATCTATGTTCTGCATCTTTTAAGCACACTGCAAAATTCTGAGTTGTAATTTAGCGCCAGAATACGAGTTTTACTAACTTAAAATTGTCAATTTTCCCAAAACGCTTGCTCGCGGGAGTAGATATATTTCAGGTTTTAATGATTGAGAAATCTCCTTCAAAATTCCGTTTTCTCAGTTACATTACCACGAAGAAACAGTAATTCAAGGCAGAAAGTTTGATCTAGACAGATGCCTCTTCATCTTTTTCAAACACTACAAAAATTTGAAGCTGTAATTAGCGCCATGAATCGAGTTTACAACATAAATTTTGTAGATTTTACCCAAATCGCTCCGCCACTCGCTCGCGCTCGCTATAGCTCGCGGGAGTATTATGGTTATATTGCCAAAATTTGCAATCGCAATCTGATTTCGTCAAGTTACATTGCCAACAAAAAACGGCAAACATTCACAAAACTAATCTGAATGGTGATCTCATGCGCCCAATGCCCTTTTGACAATAGAAGTGCGCCCTTTTTTTGGCTTTGCCCCCAAACGAAAATACGTTCCGCCGCACCTGGCCCACGCGCATAGGCCCTACAGTGAAAGGGTAATAAATCGCAAAAAATCAGGAAAAGGGGTAATTGAAAATGTTCTGATTAAAATAATTACTGGTAGCCTATTCTAGATTGAAGGTGATTATTTGTTTTATGGTCCATTTTTGAAAGTAAGCATCCACCTTGTAATGACAGTGCCACAGTGTGCCCACCCGGGAATATTGTCAGCACGTGATGAATTCAATTTTGCACCACGTGATTTTGCACGAGACAAGTGAACATCAAGCAGAAAATACATAGTTGTCAAAACCTTTTGATTCTCCCCAAAAAGTTCAGCATCTCTCGATGCGGCCCAGGAAATGGTAGGGGGGGGGGCGAGGGAGGGGGTGGCCCGCCTGATCATCGCGGGAAATCGGAATAAGGGGCCTCAATGTTATCCAGTCATATACGCAATGAATATTTTTAGTTTCTAATATCTTTATTAAAAAAAAGATCGGACGTGGCTACTGCTCCGAGCGTCGATTCTCATTCGGCGCAACGGAGTTTGCTATTAGTACGATTCTATTCCAGGGGGCACGAATTGGCTATATTCTCATTCGGGGCACTTGCCCGGGGGGCCAGTCAAAAACATAATGCTGTCACTGCGTGACGCAAAAAACGCGTTTAAAGGGGTGTTTGTTTCAGTTATAGACGCGGGCCGCGCGTAGGCACGCGTTAAGTTGGTATTCAAAAACACGGCCTTTCTAACGATTTTCACAAAAGGTGGTTATTGAAATACTGGTCAAACGTATAGGGTATGTTTTTTTCCCACAAGCTTTTTTTTTAAGACCTGGTCAACGTATTTAGGGTATGTTTTTTTCCCAACTTTTTTTAAAGACTGGTCAAACCGTATTAGGGTATGTTTTTTTTCCCAAACTTTTCCTCCACTCAGTTTCTGAAAAGTGTTTATCCCTGGTTACGAAAAGCGACACTGCCTGGAAACAACCGCAGGAAAAACGGATCGTGAAATTATGTCACCCCCTCTATCCTGTCCCACGCGCACGCTTCAGTGTGTACAGTCTATGGCGTGGACAACTTGTTTAGCGGTCATATTCTGGCGATAACTTGTTAGGGCCAAAAATGTAAATAAGCACAGCGGAAAACTTGTTAGGGGTTATTTTGCAACACAAAACTTGTTTAGGGGTGGCCTGAAAATAATTTTGGTCACCATGTGTACAGACATTTGTTGACTGCCCCCCCCCGGGGCAACTGCTATTAATCGATTCTATTCAGGGCACCGGAATTTGCTATTGTCTCGATTCGGTGCACTGCCCGGGGGGGCCAGTCAAACAAATGGCTAGTACACATGCGTGACCAAAAAAAAACGCGTTTAAAGGGGTGTTTTTTTTCAGTTTAGACGCGGGCCGCGCGTGCACCGCGTTAAGGTATCAAAAAACACCGATTTTCAAGCACAAGGTGTTTTGAAATACTGGTCAAACGTATTAGGGTATGTTTTTTCCCCAAGCTTTTTTTTTTTAAGACTGGTCAAACGTATTTAAGTGGTATGTTTTTTTCCCAAACTTTTTTTAAGAACAGGTCAAAACGTAATTTAGCGGTATGTTTTTTCGCCAACTTTTTCCGCATCCTCGTTTTTCGAAAAGTGTTACTTCGCCTGGTTACGAAAGCGACAACCTGGAAACAACCGCAGGAAAACGGATCGTGAAATATGTCACCTCTATCTTCGTCCACTGCGCGTAGGCGGCTTCAGTGTGTACATCTATGGCGTGGACTAAAATTGTTTAGGGGTCATATTCCTGGGCGATAACGTGTTTAGGGGCCATAAATGTGTAAATGAAGCACAGCGGAAAACTTGTTTTAGGGGGTTATTTTGACACAGAGAAAAACTTGTTTAGGGGGTGCCTGAAAATAATTTGTCACGCCCATTGACAACATTATGTTTACTGCCCCCCCCCGGGGGGCACGTTGCTATTATTACGATTCTCATTTGGGCACGGATTTGCTTTATATGATTCTCCAATTCGGGCACGGAGTTTGCTATTATTACGATTCTGATACGGGGCAACGCAATTTTGCTATTATACGAATTTCTCATTCGGGCACGGAGTTTGCTGTTACTCTTCTCATTCGGGCAGCAGAGTTTGCTATTATACGCATTCTCATTTGGGGCCACGGAGTTTACTATTATGATTCTCATTCGGGGCACGGAGTTTTGTATCATTAACATTCTCATTCGGCACGGAGTTTGCCTCTTATTACGACTGCTCATTTGGGCACGGAGTTGCTATATTACGTATTCTCAATTCGGCACGGAGTTTGCCATTATTACGATTCTCATTGGGCACGGAGTTTACTATTATTATGATTCTCGATTCGGAGTTCTCATTCGGGCACGGAGAGTTTGCATTACGATTCTCATCGGGGCAACGGAGTTTTGCTAATCATTACGATTCTCATTCGGGGCACGGAGCTGCTATTATAAGCCATACTAAGCCTAAGTAATGTTTTGGTTGACGGGTTGGGAAAAATATTTCACAAAGTATTTCTAATGTCACCCCAGATCCAGAAACTAATTGAACTTTACTGAAATGTTTACAGTGACAAATTTACTTGTGCATGTAGTCGGAGAACATTGAATGGCATGTTCGGGGTCCCCCTCCACCGAATTTTACATTTCGAGTGATCTAAAAAAAAGATGAGAGGTATCAGAGCTGCAAGAACAAATGTATCCTAAAACCATAAATTGCAAAGACTGGCCAATTTACTCATCTGTGCCAGGTTGGGTATAATGGGGGTTTCAGTATGCTTCAGTATTTCTGGGCTAAGTCCCGATAATTTGAACAAATTACTCCACATCATGTAATGTACA
>JZLH01S0612531.1:2980-14210 GCA_001188425.1 Eucidaris tribuloides
CCGGAAACATTGGACCTGGGATTTGGAGACTAGAAATTCCGTCACTACCCCCCCCCCCCTGCTGAACGAGTTTTCCAGCGGCTGGCGTGACATGGAAAAAATAGACCTAGGCTAGGATTTGGTGCCCCCTATAAAATTTTAAGGCCCCCCAAGTGCCCCCCCCCGCTGAAAAAAATCCTAGCTACACCACTGCCACTGGGGGTGACATGTCAGATTGTACCGTGTCCGTGATGAACGTGAACGTCCGGGCCTTGGCCTTACTTGAATTTCAATTTTAATTTATACAACCAAAACTAAGTTAGTCTGACTGCCAAACCTGATTCGTGTATCGTCAGAAGAAACTGAATACATGTAACGTCAGATGTGATCTCACGTATGCCACAGGTAAACAATTGTTACACAGGGATGCAAGCCAAAAGCAAGCTCAAACTTAAAGTCAAATGTTGTCTTTCACTAAACGCCGCGAACTCTGTGAGCGCTGCACACTGGGGGCACATTCATTTTTCATTAAAGCTCCTTGGTCGGAATGACACGGCCGTCTTTTCTTGCTAAAATGACAATGTTTTTGTTGAAATTTTCACGAGATTTTCGGTATACTTACTCTTTGGAATATAAAGAATAACATGAGACTAATCACCACATTAATAAAAAAAAAATGTCTCGCTCTTTTTAGAGTAAAATGCTTAGGGTCGCAAAGTAGACATACGCTGAATAGAGACAGTCTACTAACGTTACACTACATCATTACATGTAGTTACAATGCCGTGTACTAGCTGTCCGCACTAGCTGACAGTAACTGTCTTTTTATTATCAAAAATCACGATAAATGTCTTACCATCTCTTTCAAAGTCTTCATAACTCTCACCAAAAGACACTATTTTCTTTATTCCTCCAACAACCATACGAACAATCATGATGGTCTCTGTGGATTGACTGGATTTGATCAAAGATTCTGAATCTCAAGAAAATGGCGAATTCCGGCTCGAGTCTCGACGCGTGATATGTTCCAACTTTCAACCAATCATGAAGCTGGATTCCTTGCGCATGCGCATTCTAACTGTTCTAACACCCGTCTTGGTGTTAACATCGATGAGCGGTCTGAAAACCGCTACAGAAATGACACCCGTTGGTGTAATTCCTACACCAAAAGTAACACCACAATGCTTAACACCAGCTTGGTGTTGTAATTCAACACCCACTGGTGTTAATCTAACATCAAAAGTAACACCACAATGCTTAACACCAGCTTGGTGTTGTACATTCAACACCCTCTGGTGTTAATCTAACACCAAGAGTAACACCCACATGTGTAACACCAGCTTGGTGTTGCACATTTAACACCAGCGTTTTTGCAGTGCATTTGGTCAATTCGGCTCATCACTTTCGGTCCATTGACCCCTGACCGATGGACCGAAAGTGATGAGCCGAATTGACCGAAAGCGATGAGCCGAATTGATTTTTTTTTGTGAAAACAAGACCATAATCCCTGTTATGGAAAGAAATAACTTCAATCAGTGAATTCAGTAAGTCAAATTCGTAATATTAAACTAAAATAAGGAGGTGTTATGACCTCGGTTGGCAAATAACAGCAGTTTTTGAGCTGGCGTTCGCGTGGCGTTCGCGGTGCGCATGCGAGAATTTCCCTTTTTGGGAAAACTGTACAAGAAATTGCCGTATACAAGTGTCAATAGCGGTCAGTCGTTAGTATGACATGTATGAGGGGACCATAGGAATTAATGACAGTAATGAAGGTCCCCGAAGAAAACGACAGACACCCCCGCAGACACCGTCGGTCTATGTGAGTGCGTGACTGCTTAATTCTCCGAATTGGACACTACTGTGCAAACAGACTGCAGTTGGGGACAATGATAGTGTGATACGCTGTTTATTACGGTGTGTGGCTTTAAATATATTCACGTCAAGTCTGATTTAATGATACTAGTGGCAGTGGGTATACATCGTGACATGTTGTGAAAACTGTCATGAGCTTATCATTTTATGCACAGGGTATGGATGCAAGCTTAGTAGGGATATGACATTCTAATCTATCCCATTGTTCATATAGCAAGTTCATTGTTTGTGTAGGCTAGCTAGTGTACACAGAGTAAGCAAGGTGAGAGCTCCACATGCACACATACATCTGAGATTGAGTTAGAGATAAGAGGCAGTTTGCAACACTCTGAATCTATCCATCCTTTCACAAGAAAAATAGACCCTAAACTTGTTGGTCCCTGGCTTTGATTTGGTGTGTTTGAATATGTAAAGCTAACCTAGTTTATTTCTTCATTATGAAATGTTTGGAATTCATGTAATATTTTGATCAGCAAAGTGGTTTACTGTGATTGGATGAGGAGAGGAGTGATACAATTGATGTGACTGTTTACTAAACAAAATTGTCAACCTCTCTAATCCTGGCAGTGGTATATTCATATATGCATGACTAGGGTGAAAGGGTAAAATATTATGGCATGTATGTATGGAGGAGTTTTCAAAGAAGGTCACTTCTAGAATGATTTTGTTATACACTGTAGTGTAGTCTAAGTTCATTGAGTTCACAGTTTGATGTTAGAATATGAATGAGAAACCGTGAAAATTCATGTGTGTAAATGTTTGGTTATGGTGCTAAATAGCTAACAGTAACAGTACGAGGTATTTGGTCGATATGTGATTTATGTAAATTTGTCACACTTGTATCATTGTATGAACATAACTACTTGATAACTGCAGTCATAATTCTAACAAGTACAGGTTAAAGTGAAAGCTGGCATGAAAGTATTTACGCTTGAGATTATTTTGTGAATGCAATTTTATTTTATCTGCAGGTCACTGCTGTCATTTTTAGTTGTTCGAAAATGGAGGCAGTTAAACGATACCACAAACTCACAGAGGGAAAATTGTGTGGACAAATGAACATTGCAACTGGTGCAACAAGGATGTATATTACAGCTACCACCTGTAAAGCTACATTGAATCCAATGTACTCACCAGCTAGTTTCAAACACCACACCATGATCTAGCTCAATTTGGGGGCTGACAATAAAGTGGACAACCTGTCATTCAAGTCTTCATGTGATATTACACTACATGGTCAACTGGATGGGTCTCATGCAACATGAGTTTTCACAGTAAGTCCCTTTCTAGAATCTTGAATATTTTATAAAGTTTGTAATTGTGTGCAAGTTAGTTGAATTCACACTTTACAAGTTGATGCATGTTCAAATATAAAGGCTTACGTCAACTTTTGTCTCTAAAGTTCTGTGAATTCCTGGTTAAATTGATATGCTGTAATTTATGTAAATTTTTCACTTTTAGTAGAATGAGCATAACTAGATTATTATAATTACATGTAGGTCTACATACCACTACCGGTATCATGATACTAGTTTAGAGGAAGTGTACATAAGTAACTATGTTGTCGCTGTTCATGTTTCATTTACCCACCCCCCCCCTCCCCACAAAAAAATGCAAGAAAGCTCACAATATTGTGAATATACATGTATGTCATTTTATTATTTTTATCTGCAGATCACGTCTGTCATTTACGGAACTGGGGGGAAATGTAGCAAGTTACAGACAACAGACATCATAGAGGGAATAATGTTTGGACATCATGCAAATGATGCAAGAAGGATGTGTATTTAGAAACTTACAGCTACGTGTATATTATCCAGACCAGAATGATTACATGTACAGGTAGTCTCACCGGCTCGTTTTAAACTCCACACCATGATATGTGAAACAAAGGGGAAAAACAATTGATAAGCTGATAACTCTGTTTTGCTGACCAGTGGACGACCCGCCATTCTGCGTGCAATATTAAATTACAAAGGCAACTTGATCTGGTCCATCCCCATGCAATATTGAGATCAACTCTTCAATTGTGCCTTAAGAATTAATGTACAGTATCGTACCATCTCTGAGAACAGCAGATAGTTGGACTGAACACAAAAGATATAAGAAAGTCTGCTTCTGTGAAATCTGTTGCAAAATAATAAATTTTGCCCCACTTCAAATTGTATCTTCCACAATTCTAAAATGTTGACATAGTTACTGGTGTCTATAGTATTTGTAGAATTCATTGCTCCATTTTCATTACATATCAGCATGATCTACTAATTTCATCTGCCATTTCTAAACTTGCGAAGATTTCGCCAATATGTATTTTTTAATTTTTTTTTTACATTTGGCAGCCGATCTTATTAGATTTACACATCACCCTGCTGTATCCGTGATGGAAAACTTTACATTTAATAAGGATTCATAATTATTTTTTCCTTGAGTCATTGTTCTACATGTGTTACTCAAATTGTACAGTCCTAGATGGATCTCTTTGCTGAACCCATTGTTTCAAGCTGATTTAAACTCTGGATTTCATAAAACGAATACTCAAGTTGATGCTGCATGCATTTCATTATACATGTACCTGTACCTTAGAGCTAGATATTTTTAGCAGGGAATGATTTTCCAATTTGACTAACAAAAGTTTAGTCACAAGTTTCACTGCACATGGTCAAATATTTGTAGCAGTGACAGCAAATTTGCATGTACATCACCAAACTCATTTTATACACGAAAAAATGTTATTTTGTTAACTTTGCTTTTGTCTGTTTCATTGTTTATGAAGGAAAATTTGTGAAAGAAAATTTGTATAACAATTTAAAAATCTAATGTATTTACTTAAGATATTGACAAGAAGCTGAATTTACAGCTAGTTTTCCTAAATTTTATTTTACCTTTTGTGCTCTCACGACGTCAATAATTTACACATTGAGGCAATTGTCACTCACCACAGGCTTGACATATTTTTGACTTTTGGCATCTCATACAGTGATATACACGTACATGTACATACATGTGTACATTGACTTGTGTGCACCAAGTCAATGAGAGATATTTAGAAAGTATTTTACAGCCAAATAATCCAACCATATTGCATGTGTTCATGGTAATCACACATGCCTGTATGTACATCTACCTGGTATTGTGTGTTTTTTTTGTACATGTACAGTGTACTATTTTGACATATTACCCTATGTTCATCATCCAAGTTCAGATGACTTTTCTTAATTTAATTAAAACTATGACAGATTTCAGTTAAACATTGTTCTTGATTCCTGAATTTGTATCTGTATTGTTTGTTAATGTGCAAGTTGAATTTTTTAGAGTGATTGTATTGTTATTCAGTGTTTCACACATTCACAGAAGTATGCCTTTTACGATTTTGAACATCTCTCTTGAACAAAGAGTGTTCAATAGGAATTATCTGTGGGTTTCAGTGCGCCCAACAAGAAATTCCTGTGGGTTTCTGTTGGATCAATACAAATTTGCTATGGGTTTCTATTGGACCAATAGAACATTTCTATTGGACCAATACAAATTTTCTATGGGTTTCTGTGGGTCCAACAGGAAATTTCTGTGGGTTTCTGTTGGACAAATACAAATTTTCCATTGGTTTCTGTTGGACCAATAGAACATTTCTATGGGACCAATACAAGTTTTCTATTAGTCTCTGTGGGTCCAACAGGAAATTTCTGTGGGTTTCTGTTGGACCAATCTAAATTTTCTATGGGTTTCTATTGGACCAATAGAATATTTCTATGGGACCAATACAAATTTGCTATGGGTTTCTATTGGACCAATAGAACATTTCCATTGGACCAATACAAATTTTCTATGGGTTTCTGTGGGTCGAACCTGTGGAAATTTCTGTGGGTTTCTGTTGGACCAATACAAATTTTCTATTGGTTTCTGTTGAACCAATAGAACATTTCTATGGGACCAATACAAATTTTCTATTGGTCTCTGTGGGTCCAACAGGAAATTTCTGTGGGTTTCTGTTGGACCAATAGAATATTTCTATGGGACCAATACAAATTTGCTATAGGTTTCTATTGGACCAATAGAACATTTCTATTGGACCAATACAGATTTTCTATGGGTTTCTGTGGGTCCAACAAGGAATTCTGTGCGGTTTCTGTGTGGACAAATACAAAATTTTCCATTGGTTTCTGTTGGACAATAGACATTTCTATGGACCAATACAAGTTTTCTATTAGTCTCTGTGGGTCCAACGGAAATTTGTGGGTTCTGTTGGACCAATTCTAAATTTTCTATGGGTTTCTATTGGACCAATAGAATATTTCTATGGACCAATACAAATTTGCTATGGGTTTCTATTGGACGCAACAGAACATTTCCATTGGACCAATACAAATTTTCTATGGGTTTCTGTGGGTCCGAACCTGTGAAGAATTTATGTGGGTTTCTGTTGGACCAATACAAATTTTCTATTGGTTTCTGTTGAACCAATAGAACATTTCTATGGGACCAATACAAATTTTCTATTGGTCTCTGTGGGTCCAACAGGAAATTTCTGTGGGTTTCTGTTGGACCAATCTAAATTTTCTATGGGTTTCTATTGGACCAATAGAATATTTCTATGGGACCAATACAAATTTGCTATAGGTTTCTATTGGACCAATAGAACATTTCTATTGGACCAATACAGATTTTCTATCGGTTTCTGTGGGTCCAACAGGAAATTTCTGTGCGTTTCATTTGGACCAATATAAATTTTCTATGGGTTTCTGTTGGACCAATAGAACATTTCTATGGGACCAATACAAATTTTCTGTGGGTTTCTGTTGGACCAATACAAATTTTCTATGGGTTTCTCTGGGCTCAATACAGCCTTTCTAATGGTTTCTATTGGACCAATGAAAAATCTCTATTGGTTTCTGTGGGACCAATAGAATATTCCTAATGGACCAATACAAATTTTCTGTTGGTTTCTGTTGGACCAATATTTCACTTTCCCTATTGAAACCATTAGGCCTTTTGGTCCTATTGGTTTCTATTGGTCCATTAGCCTATTGGTTTCTGTTGGATTTTCGACCTGGGATGGGAGAAAATGGGCAGGTGAATTCGATCAACTTACGATTTTCACTTTTTCAAAGCCCTAAATAATCATTTTGAAATAAAAAAAAAAATTACAGGGCGTCATTTTTAGACCTTATCAAAGACAGTGGCAGCATGGGTAATCATGTAGCTCAGATTTTTTAACTGTTTTAAATGTTAGCCAATACCTTTAAATTCCAATCAGTGACACTAAAATAATGCAAAATGAGTTGAATAAATGCTTTCTAGCTTAAACATATTTCTAGCAGAATCAAAATGACTACATTCAGCTGTCATATCAGGGTGGGCTCGCCTTGCACTCTCAATAAGCTCATACGAACTCGCTGTCGCTCGGGACAGGCTCATGGAAACTCGCTGTAAGTCGCCGTACTCGTTCTGAACTCGTCCTAATCTCGTGCGTAGTCTGACTCAGTCTGACTCGCAACACAATCGTGGTGCTCGTACACCACTCTTGGAAACTCGTATCTTATGCTAGGTTCACACTGCCGATCTGCCAAATCGATGAGGCCCGATCAAGCCAAGTTTTGGCCTTTTCGGTCCAGTTCGGCCGGTAATCGGGGCTCAATCCACCATGATCGGCGCCCGTCTGCCTTGATCGACATCGTTCTGGTTACCTACTCGAATATTTTTGACCGCCAAAACATTCGAGTAGGGAGCCAGAGCGTTGTCGATCACCCCGATCAAGGTAGATTGACCCCGATTACCTTGCCGAGCGAGACCGACCAGGCCAAATATTGGCCTGATCGGGCCTGATCGAGTTGACAGATCGGCAGTGTGAACCTAGCATCACTCAGATATACTTGAAGGTGGCGAGTTATTACGAGTTATGAAGAGTGCATTGCGAGCTTGTTACGAGTAAGGCGAGTATATAACGAGTTTAGCTCGAGTTATAGCGAATTGCCGCGAGTTGCCGCGAGTTAGTAAAAATTTTTAAACTGTTTAACAATTTTGGACCTGCTCGCGACTTCAAGAAGAGTTGTGCCGAGATACGCTTAGGCGTGCCGAGTTGTCGCGGGTTATCCCGAGTTATATGAAGAGCTTTTCGCGAGTTATCGCGAGCTGTCGCGAGTTCCTCATTTAGGCAACTCGCCACAACTCGCCATAACTCGCTACTACAACTCGGCTAAGTGGGAACGTAGCTTAATCGTTAGCGGGCGCTGTAGCCGTGAATAGCGATATTAAGGAACAGTGATTATGATACATTATCGAAAATGACATTTTTACGTGATTTTCTGCTTTAATTAACAGAAAACTGGTTACAGCTATGACTAAGAAGAGAAGTTAAATGAAAAAATAGATATCAAAACTACGTTTTTTATAACTACATTTTATGTGCAACGTATGGATGACTGTGAATGTAAACCTGAAATGATACCAAAAAGACTATTTTTCATAAAAGTCTGAAGATTTATGCGAAAAAGAAGGCAATTTGTGTTGCAATCTACATGAAAGTGATTAAAGATAATAGGTTTCGTTCCTTTTTTACTTGGTTATACATGTAATAAAATTTGTTTAGAATTTGAATTCATTGAATTTGACATTGACATTGATGTCCTATTTCTTTGTTTCTTACTTGAACTATACCCTAAATACAAACAATCCTGTTGTGTGCGTTACGGTGATGGGGTGGAGCCCTATACACATGTCAACTGGATGGGCTGTATTACATTTTACTTATTATAATAACGTATTTCATATATTGCGTAAATTACCAGTTTCATTACCGTTATTGCAATGAATTCTGTTTCATTACTTAAAAATGGGGGTGGGGGACATATACAAAATGGATAGCCTTATATTTAGGTGTCTTCTATCATATTGATTTGTTTTGGATTAGTGTGTCACAGGGTATGTCATAATTATGTTTGTATATACTTGTTTTTTATTTATAATGTACCTTATTTGTGTTTGTTTTTGGATTTGCATTATTGATTGTACGGTTTTAAATTGTTAAGATCATGTCATCTGACCTATAGGCCATGAAATGAGTAACTGAAATAAATCAATCTATCTAGAATGTGAGCAATTCAGATTTTTTTTACTTATTTCTTCACTTTTGTAAATAGATGATTAAACATTACACATATTTTTTGGCACTTTTGATTCCAAAGCAGTAGAAATCAGGAAATAAGAGATCAACTTGTGATGCAATTCACATGAAAGTGATCAAAGATATGAGCTTAATTTCTTTGTTACTTAGTTGTAATAATGTCAACTCATTTTGTCTAACTCATTTGTTCATCTTT
Source organism: Eucidaris tribuloides (assembly GCA_001188425.1). Classification (NCBI taxonomy): domain Eukaryota; kingdom Metazoa; phylum Echinodermata; class Echinoidea; order Cidaroida; family Cidaridae; genus Eucidaris; species Eucidaris tribuloides. The sequence continues at coordinate 12,145 of JZLH01S0612531.1, forward strand.
CTTATACATAATGAAATGAATGAAAATATTATACAATAAACCAGTTCGTAAAATTGTAATCATTACAATTTGCGTATGACTGTAAAGGATAAAGTTCATATGAACGAAACTTGTGTGAGAAGACATAAACAAAAAAAAAATGATAACCCAACGTAAAATGTATGCGATAAGTCATGCATGCACGAGATGCCTCTCCAGGAATGTGCAGGTGATAGTATTCCTTTCAACAGAATGTACCAAAAACAATAGACCGCTTCGGTAATTTCTTCAAATGTATGAATACTTTCTTTTGCAGCCCAGTACTTGTAAGGTAAGCTCTTGGTGAAAATCAGAGGTATCCAAGTTGTCTAATATTCTGGTTGTTGGTATTATGTCTGGGAGTGTGTCAAATTGACTTAATTCATTTTTAGTAGGGAAGGAATATTTCACGTTTGTTGATACCCTGCCCACTATATTGTATCCAATATTTCATGTTTAACTCAGCGAGAGTGAAAAGAGAATAAATCGCAATTCATCGTTCATCGTTCATCGTTCTTGAACGATACTGATCAGGTGAACTTGTACACCCAATTGCAATAAAGAAATGATAGGAGTTGTCAAGGGAGGAACTTGTGTTTAATAAACACAACACAGAATCTTACATAAACACTGTTTATGTAAGACCTCATAAGTATATATCTATAAAACAGATGCACATTGGGACGAAAGGTGCACGTTTTCTTTCAACCAACCATGACAAAAGCTATTCATACAGCCCTATATCACATCAACAAAAGTTGCTTTAGGATATTTCACTAGAGATCCAACCCACGTTTCAAAGGTCATTTACTAACTGCGGGCTGGCTTATTGAATCGTGCATGTCCTCGCTCCTTTTTAATGAACAGTATCACTACCACAATGCGAAGGAGAATTGCTTTACAATGAGTGTGGTTCGGCATGTGAGGAGAATTGTGAGGAGCCAGCCCCTGCTATGTGTACTTTAAACTGTGTACCTGGCTGTACTTGTCCCGATGGATTGATAAAGTTATCGCGTAATTTATCAGAATGTGTGTTACGCAATGAATTGCCAGGTAGGTTGCAGTGTTGTAGGACTCGAGACCGGGCTCAGACTCGGAGCCTAAGGACTCGGACTCAGATTCGGACTCGGATACATGGGACTCGGACTCGGGCCCGAGTCCCAAGCGAGTCCCAATGGGATTTGCAAAAGTGGAGCATTCTCCATGCATTGATGCATATTTCCACTTGTTACCACATCCTGTATATTGTTTTACACCTGTCAGGTATGAGTATAGATGTATATAATTCTATATTTAATGTAAGTTCTGTGTCTTTCAGGACAAGAGCACTAAACAGAGTCTATTTTGAAATGGCAAATTAAAGCTTTGCCATATTTTTTGAAAATCTAATGAAAATTGAGCTATTCCTGGATAATTAAGTCAAATGCTGCTGTAATTCCATTTTGATAAAAAAGTTTTGCTGAAATTTCAGCGACATTCTGTAGACTGTTTTACACACCAAGGGATCAGCACCTACCTAACATCCATTCCTGGAGACATTTCGCTGAAATTTTCAGCGACATTCTGTAGACTGTTTTAGACACCAAGGGAACAGCAGCTACCCAACATCCATTCCTGGAGACATTTCACTGAAATTTCAGCGACATTCTGTAGACTGTTTTAGACACCAAGGGATCAGTAGCTACCCAACACCCATTCCTGGAGACATTTCGCTGAAATTTTCAGCGACATTCTGCAGACTGTTTTAGACACCAAGGGATCGGCAACTACCCAACATCCATGCCTGGAGACATTTCGCTGAAATTTCAGCGACATTCTGTGGACTGTTTACAACACAAAAGATCAGCAGCTTCGCTGAAATTTCAGCAAAATTCTGTGGACTGTTTTACATACCAAGGGATCAGCATCTACCCAACATCCATTCCTAGAGACAACATTTCGCTGAAATTTCAGCAAAATTCTGTGGACTGTTTTAATGAACACACCAAGGGATCAGCAGCTACCCATGCATCCATTCGTGGAGACATTTCGCTGAAATTTTCAGCGAT
>JZLH01S0612533.1:1342-11802 GCA_001188425.1 Eucidaris tribuloides
CGATATTGATTGTCACCGTCAAAAAACATCCTCGCTCTATTATGAATCAACCAGCTAACATGAATCCAATTGAAGATAGTTAATACTAAATAACACCTCTCATAGAGATCTTGGGTGGATAAATAGTTGTAGTTTTTTGGTTAAATTGGCGTAATCATCTTTATTCCATTTGCTCGGTCCAGGAGCAAATTTATAAAAAATCCGCTGACGTCAACATCGGTGCACGCCGTCCAAATTATGTCTTCCGATCAGCGTTAGCCAAAGGTCTGCGCAGCGGGATATGCGATTTGACCAATCAGAGCGCTCTCGCTTGTCTTGCTATTTCGCGTGCACCTATAACCGCGATATTCGCATTTTTGAGCAAAACCTTGAAACTCACAGACAGAACAACATCTATGGTAAATGTCTATTGGTTTTTCTAAAACAACAATTCAATGGACGATATGGATCCAGACTTTCAACACACATTTGTACAATATGTACGAACTACCGTTGGTATACTGATAATGGAAGGTAAATTGATTCATGGACTTGCAAATCCTAACCTCTTTAAATACGTTTGAGTAATGGAAATCTTATTCAAGCAGAACATCGCCATGCCTCGTCAACATGTCACATCTGCACCTGTTTTTCTTGTGCTCTGTTTTTTGTCGTGCTTATTCTCTTCCTGTATATAGCATGTCTGCGGGTTATGTCTTTGCCGCGGTTTCATCATCTTATCTGTATTTTTTACTCTTAATTTTGTCCCTGTCTAACTCTCTTTTCTGTATGACAATATGATATCCATATCTAATTTAGAGCATCGTCAGTATCGTTATCAGGAGGTAACTACAGTACTCCAAGTTTGCTTAAATGTTAAGGTTCTGTCTTTCCGTTACCAAAATCCAACTACATACTCTTAATGAAAGTGTGCTATTGTGTAAGAACGTATCAGCCCCTACTAGCCTCCAAGGGTCTCCCAACTCTACTACTATACTCGATTCTATATTATACTTCTATATCACTATACTAAATCACTACTATACTATATACTATTACTACTACTACTCTACTATACTTACTATATACTTTACTATTATACTATACTACTACTACTACTTATTACTGCTATACTTAGTACTACTATACTACTTACTACTAATACATTCAAATATAACTTCTAATATTGCTGCTGCTACGATTATCTACTACTCTACTAATTTACTACCACTATTATACTACTTACTACTTCACCACTACTATACTACTCCCACTCTATATACTCTACTACTACTACCACATCACTACTTACCACTATACCTACTATACTACTACTATATACTACTACTGGTACTACTACTACTACTACTATACCCTACTGACTATACTATACTATACTACTATAACTTCTACCACTATTAAACTACTTGAACTACTCTTTAATATTGCTGCTGCCTACGATTACTACTTATATATATTCTACTACCATACTACTACTACCACTACTACTACTTATAACCACTACCTAACTACCTACTACTCTACTACTACTACTACTACTCACCCCCATCATACTACTTACTACTACGACTATCTACATATTCTACTACTACTATACGCTTCTACTACTGACTACTTCTATATTATTACTTACTACTACTACTCTACTATACCTACTACTACTACTACTACTACTACTACCACCATCACTATACTACTCTACTACTACTACTACTCTGACTACTACTGACCACCATCATACTACTACTATACGACTTCTACTATAATTCTACTACTACTACTTTCTATTCTACTCTGATATACTTACTACTACTACTACTACTTACTACTACTTACACTTATACTACTAACTACTACTACTAATACACTACTTCTACTGCTCTTACTCTTACTTACTATACTGTCAACTACTACTTCTAATTATGCTGCATGTATGATTACTACTCTTATACTATTCTACTACCTATACTACTACATACTATATACCACAACTAGCTACTACTTCTACTACTACTATATACCACCACTACTACTACTACTATACTACTTACGACGACTACTACTACTACTACTTACTAACTACTACTATACTACTACTATTACTACTACTACCAAATACTTATACTACGTATACTACACTACTACTACTACTACTACTAACCACACTGACTACTAACTACTACTACTCCACTTCTACTACTATTACTCTCTTTACTATCTACTACTACTATTCCTATCACTACTACCACCTATCCACTTACTATACTACTACTACTACTACTAATACTACTCTCACTTTTTACTCTACCTACCATTACTACTTTTACTCCTTAGCTGCGGAAGAAGTCTCAACCGTATATCCCTGTACGTTGATATATTAGCGATAAAAACACTAACGAAAGGACAGTCCAAGACACATATGGAATTAGCCGACTACTTGGAACGAACTGGAGATGGGATAACAATATAGGGATGCTGTGGGTATTTGACATTACCTGTTTCTGCTTCACCTGGCAATATGTAGTCAAATTGTCTCTGAACTTGGTCTTAAATAAATAGTAAATTCTACTTATCATCACCAATGAACTACTAGCTCGTTAATGATAAGAAAAACGGGGGTTTGCCTTAAGGCACTGTTATATTTGTTTTCGCTCTCTTTTTTTGTCGTGTTGCTACATCAGATTCCCCATGCTCCCAGTGATCATTAAGTGCTTTTAAAGGTGAGAATCATTGAGCACCCTTCATTCCAGTTTTTCTCACATAGATGCTGTGTTGCAAAACTTTCGTCGGTCCGAATAATTCTGTTGCGTTGCTGTCATATTTTTAGAATGGACACACGAACTGTCTGAACTTTCGTGTTCTAGCTCTTTTTGGTGTTTAATTGTCCTTAAAACACGCGGTCAGAATGGCAAAGTAGAATTTATTATCTTTTTTTATTTTCTGTTTGATGAGCTTTTACCTACATAATGTTTTCATATCATGGAGATTAGCTCGTTGAGGTGTATATAACAGTCAAGTTACTATTTTATGATGTACTTTTGTTTCCTTCTGCTGTACTCTCTAAAAAAGTGACACTTACATAGAAAAATTTAAAATAGAACTTTCTGATTTTGAGCATTTTTTAATTATGACAATATTTGCTGGATCGAAAGCATATCTGCATGAATTGGTATTGAAAGGAGATTTTCATGCATGAGTGAGAAACAGACACACTAATATGTCCCATCCGGCAAAAACAATACAAAGTGAATAGTTCGGCGCAAGAATTGTGATTCTATAGTACCATGTTTAATCCTTGCAGACCACCAGATTAGCATGACTACGTAAGATATTCAAACTGATTGCTGAAACAAGTATTCGAATCATCCTCAACATGCGCAGAGAGCTAATATCTTCAATTACATGTGTCAGAAAATCTGATTTAAAAGTCGAAGATATAGATTCAGCATACGACCAAACTCCCTAAATCAGAAAGAATGTCATGTTTTGCACGTCGTAACACTCTTCTGAATATTGCATCCAAAACATGGCATAAATTTTCTTTATTTTAGGATGATGTTATATCTGATCATTTGCTTCTTTTTGACTTTGCTTGTCAAAATAATTCAATATAATAGAACATCTTACTTTAATGCAGCTTGCTAATAGAGACATGCATTCAAATCTTAGTGCACACGTCAGCGTCAATATCAAATATCCCTGCACTAGCATTCAAGGTCAACCATGCATACGCATATAAACACATGGGTAATATCAAGAACACAAATTCCTAGATGACGCAATGCATTATTTTCGGCCGCAGATTGGACATAAGTGGCGCTCAATCAATCGAAAAATAATCAATCAATTAAACAATCAATTCAGTCATTAAAATCAAATCATTCGAAACCAACTGTGCTCACTCATGCATGAAATACTTTCCATACCAACAGTGTTATCAGATAGCCTATAGTCCAGCTATATAAAATCAATGCAAGATCATGTAATTTATTGTGTACTATAGTTTTTTTTCACATGCTGTACTAACTTGTTTCTCTTAGAATACCAACTGTATATTTTGTCTGTAGGGAGAAGTGGCAAGATGAGAGTCCATTAAGTATTATGACGCAACAAACTTCAATACATGCGTCACATTTCTCCATTTGTTGATTGCAATAAGTTATCTTGCAACTAGTTCCTGTGACGTTTATAAATTATGCTGAGTAGTTAAACTCAAGTAGCTATATTACATCAGATTCAACTGTAATATTGCATGAGAAATATTTTTGATTTTCAGAATACTTAACAGTTCTTAAACTCCATATATCGTCCAAAATTTCAAGACAGTGTTTATTTCAGGCTCAAAACGAACGCCAAAAATGCACTTATTAATCAAGTCTAAATAACATCAATCGCATCCTGATTTGTTATTGTTGAAGCAGACTTTTTGGATCCTGAGGTACTGGCTAAAATTAAGAAACTAATTAAGTACGATCTAAAATACGTTTGAGCGCAATAACAATTACAGATTTATTGTTTTTAAATCCACAAAAATCATGAAAAAAATATTACATTAAGTAATTTTATACCCGAAACTGATAATTTTGTTTCTAATGTCACTTATCATTAAATTAACATCAGAATTGTCTGTTACAAGTCTGGTAACGCGCGTAACCATCACGTGACTCAACAACAACAATAATACCGCCATTATATAAACACAGGTTTTAGTGTCGAGTTGGACGCTACAAAATGCTCAGCATTCCTGAAATTCTTAGATTATAATTGTTTCACGTGGGGTGAGCAAATATTTATCTTAGATGTACCGTTCACGGAAAAATGGCAACTTCTGAAATGTTTCTAAAGTATTCCATAATTATGAGCATGAGTGTATGTTCAATTTCCATCAGTGCCGTACATTGATCCAATACGGATAAAAGATTGTTTGTTTTTCCGTAAGTAAACAAGTTCAACGCAAATCCCTCCAGCCTGGATATTATGCTATATAGGCCTATTTAGTTAGTTTACATGTTGTTTTTTGGTTTACTCAGTTGTCCAAAATATAACCAAAAATAAACAAATTCATTAGAGAATAAACTAATAATGACAACTAAATTATATTCATCACAGTCATCTTACCACTCCATCTGAGAGTCACATTTCCGAGTTGGGACAGAGCGCCATCTTCGTCGGAGTACGAAAACACTCTGGTTATAGCCGTACCTGTCAAATATTTCGCCGATATATCACATATTATTATTATTATTATTATTATTATTATTATTATTATTATTATTATTATTTATTAGACCAAAAAAGATAGGAAATGATGCTACATGTGAGTCAGGGGTGGCAAAAGCAATTTCAATCACTGTTGCTCTGGAGCATGCCACCCCTCACATGTAGCATCAAAGAATAACACAATTGCATTAGTACATATTGAAGTGCATAAATGAAAAAAATACACACATACATGTTAAACCACGATAAAGATGTGTCTAGTGACATCGTAGTATAACCCCCCCCCCCCACCCAAACCTATAAGAACGATAGTAACTAATGTAACTAACTGCAGCTTTCCTATTTCCTATTGGTAGAAACAACGAAGTAGAAGCGTGCTGCACCTAGTTACGCCATTGGGTGATTTCAAGTTCGGTGTTGAAATCTGGTGTTAGTGTTGTAAGAACACTAACACCGGCTATAACGCCGTACTTGAAGTCAGGCCTGGTGTCGGGGTGGACCTCGAAAATTATGATGTACTTTTTGTAGTTCGTGTTGACGCTGGTGTTGAATATCGTCTGCTGAACCGAGTACCGTGGTTGGTGTTTGTGATTTACGTGTAAGTTTCCTATTCATCAACACTAAACCCTAGGGTTTAGGAAATTCGTGACTTCAAGTTTGGTGTTGGTGTTGGTCCTGTTATAGGCAGAGCTAACACGCGTGTGAGTGTTGGCTATGGAGAAGCTTCACCGTGCGACGCAAACCGCTGAAAATAACTTTTCCACTTTAAAATATACATAATTCGCCAAATTGATATTAAACTTCCACTTATGAATATAGAAAAGTAGCTTGCCTTTCAGATTCATACAATTTTACTGGCTGGCTGTATTGACTTGGTGTCATTTTTGTTACATTTGTCCAGAAATTTTAGCCATCGGCGTAACTTTTCAGCCAACGTCATGAATCGCGCGAGACGTCACTCGGTGTTATGTGATCGATAGTGCAATCGGTATCGTCTGCTTAAACCGAGTTCGGTGTTGGAGCTCGGTTTAGCAGACGATTTTGTTTCCTCAACACCAATACCAACACCAACACCGAACTTGAAATCACCTATTGTCCACACACTCATATTTGTCACCCAGAGTGACGTCACACTTGGCGGTACTACGGTATCAAATGAAAAGCAAATGTTGCCCAAAGTTACACTCTAAACATTTTTTTTCCCTTGGGCGCAGCCTATAAACTTTCAACAATCTTCACATTCTTTCACAAGTATGAGAAAAGTTGCGCTCACCTCCAGACCTAACAAACAAAAGCATATAACGCGCAACTACATTTAAAAGCCAGGTCAAACGTAAATTTCCCCCTGAATACGGCCGTTCAGAGTTTAAAAAAGGAAAATTACCTATGAACTGTTCCACAATCACCAGATTGCTTCTGCTCCCCTCCGGCTTGATTTCCACGGTATCCTGCAAGGATTTATGTTAAAGGCATGGTATAACAGCGTTTCCAGTTTAAAAATCAGAGTTACATGACTCGCCATGCTACCAGTGTCCCTCATATTGGTAAGGTCTAAAAATGAAGCCCTGAAGGAAAAAAATGCAGTTTAACACGATCATTCAGTGCTTTTAAAAAGTGGAAATCATTGAGCGACCATAGACCATTCCATACACTGCTACGTTGCAGAATTTTCGTCATCCGACAATAATTTATGCGCCTATTGTCATCTTTACATAATTATTTTGTGAGTCTACTCCCCAATGAGCAATAAACAAATATACACTCATGCTCATAATTATGGAACATTTTGTTGATACAGGTCTATCGTTCAAAATTTTCAAGACAAGTGTTTATTTCACAAAAACGCAGTATGTGAAGCAATTTTTGGATTTCATGAGATGACTAAATTAAAAACTAAAATACGTTTGAGCACAATAACAATTAAATACTTATTTTTTTAAAAATCCACAAAAATCATGAACAAAGTATCAAATTAAAGTAATAAAAAACCCCTAAAACTGATAATTTTTTATCTAATGTCTCTTATCATAAAATTAACATCTAGAATTGTCTGTTATAAGTCTAATAACGCGCGTAACCACCACGTGACTCAACAAAAACTCTGAATACCGCCATTTATAGACACAGGTTTTTTTTGTCGAGTCGGACGCTACAAAATGCTCAGCATTCCTGAAATACTTAGATTATGATTCGTTTCACCTGGGGTTAGCAAATATTAATCTCAGACGTACCGTTCACGGTAAAATGGCAACTTCTAAAATTTTCCGAAAATATTTCATAATTATGAGCATGAGTGTATTAAATCTTAAATGAAGTTGTTAATATCACAAATCGGTATACTCACGGTCAATCCAACGAAGGAAATCTTCCCCGCATTCTTGATGAATAACCGTGCCATCTCTGGGTCGTGGTAGGAGAACTCGTCGAGGTACCGCGGTACGGGGAAAAGTTGGAGGTCGGAGATAGATGCGTTCAGTATCATCGCCATAGTGATGAGGTTGTCATAGGCATAGATGTCACGTACGTTGTCATCCATTTCGTGGAGGGTTCGAAGAAACGGTACGTGTTCCGGTAATGGTTGCTTGAGAAATTTGGATGCAATTTATGTTGTCTTTGTTAAACAAGAACTTATGTCTTTATTTATCAAAACATGAAGGCAGTATATAAAACCAGTTTCAATTAGTGTAGAGCATGTACGTATGTTGTCAGGGGCGGCCAAGGTAATATCTTAGAAGGGGCGAAAAATCTGTCAGAAAAAAAGTTAGTCCGCCATTTTTTTACTAGCCAAATTACAAGCCAAACAGCATCTGACAAGCACCCGACAGGGGGCCGACAACGACCAAGAGCATTTTTGCCCGCAAAAAAGTACTAGCCAAATAGACAACAATTGGGAGGGGGCAAAGTTATCGAAAACGATAAAATCCCGTTATTTTCATTACTTTGAAAAAATAGGGAGCTGTTGCCCCTGTCTCCCCTCCCCCGTTGTGCCGCCCTTGTATGTCATATATCTAGAAGAATATATCTATGCCGATATCATGTTAGTATGCAACTTTGAATAAATCAAGTTAGCAACATTTGTTCAAAGCAAAAGGAATTATACTTGCAGTTTTTCATTGTTAATCTTTTTATTGAATTTCATGGATGTAGAAATGATAGACCCACAATTTTATGTATTTAAACTGACGAATTATTAGCTCTATTTTAATTATCTTGAACAAAATGATTTATAAAATACGGCCGCAATCCCCCCCCCAAAAAAAATGACAACTATAATAATAATAACATTCAATTTGCTTCATATCATTAATACAAAAAAGGAAGCAAATTTGAACACACACGGGCTTCAACTCTGTTTGGTTGAAAAAGTAGGAGAATCTTAGGAACAAAATTCTCCAAAAAGAGTAGGAGAAAAGTAGGATTTAATCCACCAAGTTCATGAAAGTAGGAGAAAAGTAATGTTTGGAGTAGTAACCCCGTAGAAAATGGAAACACGCACAAAAAATTCTAAGATTGGCGAAAAAGCGGAAATCTGCAAAAACGAATTTTCCTTCAAAAACAGGTGATGATGATAATTACAGTACTCTCAGCAAAAAGACTACTGAACTTAAAACACATATTAAATGTATATGCCATATTTGGGAGTAGTCCTCAACTTGGGTTGAAACTACTCTTCAATCAAGTAACCTGTACAAGGATTCTACTGTGAAAATTTGGTAATTAAAAGTTATTACTCGCTTAAAAATAACTTCCATCAGTATGTCTTGTGACAGACAGATCTATGGGATCTAGATCCATCTGGGCTCGAGAGAAACAAAATGTCAGTATGTTCATGCTTGATTCGGCTTAAGTAATTAAATTCAAGATAAATCAATCTAGCCAGGATCTATCCATTGATATACGGTATCTTTCAACCAGTTTGGTTCGAGTGACATTTTTTTTATTTCTCCCAATCATGTCACTGCCCTTCAAACTATCGCAAGTGTTTTTAAAACAAAAAGTAGGAAAACAAGGATTTGGGGGGAAACATACAAAAATTATGATCTTCGAAAAAAAAGTAGGAAAAAGTAGGAAAAGTATGACCAGTTGAAGGCCTGCAAACGTGGAGAAATGACCAAATATCCAAATAGAAATATTATAAAGTCAAAAACCTACAACTCCGTTAAAGTTGATCATATCGATGCCACTAACGAGTTGATCCCCATCAAAGCCGATGTGATACTTCAGAACTTCCTCCATCTCTTCTGGAGTGCACGGCACCTGCTGGGAGCCATCGGGTCGCCACCACCCCTCTGGGAACCAGCCGGGCAGAAGCCACACGTGCTTGGCTCCATAGAGACCCTGCTGATAGACCTACAACGATCATACACAATGGAGACGACGACAAAAAGGAAGAAAAAGAACATAAAGGAGAATAAGAAAAAAGAACAAGAACAAGAAGAACAAGAAAAAGGAAAAGATCAAAAAGAAAAAGAGAAAGGAGAACAAGAAGGAAGAATGGGGATGAGGAGGAGGAAGACGACGAAGAAGAGGAGATGGAAGAAAAAGAAGAGAAGGAGGAGGAGGAGGAGGGAAGGAAAAAGAATATAACATGCCTGCTCTTGAAAGATTGTAACTCAAACGAGTAATAATTATGAAAAAAAGTGTATTGTTTCGTGGGTACAGTGTGATAATTTACATTTGCTGTCAACTAAGTGTTTAACAAAGCCTGGCGAGCTTTTACATGGCTTACTGAAAACAAGAAGAGAAGGAGGAGGAGGAGGAGGAGGAGGAGGAGGAGGAGGAGGAGGAGGAAGAAGAATATAACATGCCTGCTCTTGAAAGATTGTAACATCAAACGAGTAAATAATTATGAAAAAAGTGTATTGTTTCGTGGTACTAGTGGTGATAATTAAATTGCTGTCACTGTGTTAACAATAGCCTGCGAGCTTTTCAATGGCCTTACTGAATACTGACGAAGTCATTGCAAACGTCGATGACCATCGTAAAAAGAGTCATCCGTACGAAACATAATGTTTTACGGTTATTAATACTGATTTAAATAGTTTCATCGAGAAAGAGGCTTAATAAAGGTAAATGACATGATTGGGGGTACTCCTCAACTTGGGCTGAAACTACTCTAGAATCAAGTAAACTATGCAAGGCTTCTCCTGTGAAAATCTTGTAGTCAAACGTTCACTCATTCTAAAACAAACAATGTCAATATCACTAGTAGCATGGAAACCTACTGGGTGGCTCTCTAT
>JZLH01S0612543.1:10525-29400 GCA_001188425.1 Eucidaris tribuloides
GCCGGCTTGAGATATCGCAAACGTAGGCTACGTCAAACTTTTGGCTTTTGACGTCATAGATGACGTCATGGACAACTGAGCACGTTCTAAAAATTGTGTGCCGAGGTCTTGACACGTTACAGCCATGTCTTTACCAAGTTACTACATTATTAACGATGTCGTTCTTGAGATATCTTGTTCACAAAAAATGACCAGAAACGGAGACAAATAAACAAGAAAATTCTGACAAACTCTATGTTTACGCGGATCACCATGTATATGTAGGCTATTTATATATGCACACAGACACACAGACACGCATACTGCATACCTTTGAATAACAGTACACAAGCAATGGTAATGGGAATATGAGTGAGATAACGGAATTAAATGGCATACATTAACAATTAACATAGTAAGTATAATGGTCCGATCATGTTAAATATTGGGTGATTAACATTTTGTTTAGACAATTGCGTATATATGGAGTTCCACACATCTGGACCAGAGTGTATGATAGACTTGTGGGCTAGTGTTGAATTATGTAAATGAAAATCGGCCGCTCGTCGGGTGGGATATGGGTGAATGTTTTGGTTTGTTCTGAACATAGTAGTAAATGACGGGGGCAGGTGGTTGGTTTTATATCGAAACATAAAGAGGGCAGTTTGTAGAAAGTGGATAAGAGTTTTGAATCGAATGATCTCTGTAACCAGCACCATTGCATATTCGAATTGCTTTTTTCTGTAAAAGGAGGAGAGGTTGGGCACTGGTTCTAGAACTGGCTCAGACTTAGTCTGACTGCCAGACCATTATTCTGGAATCAACAGCCAAACCTGTCTCCGCGGATGGCCCCTGCTTCGCAGGGGAGGTCTGAAATTCAGACTAGCTCAGACTAGGCTGCAGTACGAAATATGGTAAAATCAAAGTATTGTACAACATAAATAAAGTTTCATTTGATGAATAATACTTTAGTTTAGATAGTACACCAATATTTCGACAAATGGGAGTTAGAATGTTTTCAATGTGATTGGACCAATTTAAATTTTCGATGATAACTACGCCTAAGAATTTAGTGTGTTCTTCATTATGATATTATCAAGTTTTATTTGGAACTGATGGGTAATAGGTTGTTTTCTTACGTGCTTAAAGTGAATGAATTTGGTTTTCAGTAAATTTAACGAGAGAATATTATTTTTAAACCAAGTAGATAGTTTAGGAAGTTCGGTATTAAAAGTATTAACGAGAGTGGTAAAGTTCGCATCAGACAGAAATACATTAGTGTCGTCTGCGAAAAGTAAATATTGGAGTAAATTTGGTACATTACTTATATCGTTCATGTAATTCAAAAATAACAATGGGCCCAATATGGATCCCTGGGGAACACCTCATTTTACAGATAGTATTTCAGAATTTATATTTTCGTAATGTGTATATTGTTTACGATTAGACAAGTAACTAGAAAACCATTGAAGTGGAACCCCCCCCCCCCCGACACCATGATATTGCAGTTTTGATAAAATTATTGTGTGATCCAGAGTATCGAATGCCTTGCTAAGATCCATGAACACGCAAAAGACGTATTCGCGACTCGCCAAGGCACTCGATACTCTGTCATAAAACTGGATTAATGCTAAATCAGTTGAATGAAATTTTCTGAAACCATATTGGTTAGGATTAAACAGAGCATTGGCAGTAAATAAATCATACACCCTATTATAAACAATGCGTTCAAGTATTTTTGAGAAATTAGGTATATTAGTCTGTAATTAGAAATGCATGCAGGGTCGTCTTTCTTATGGATAGGAATAACTTTAGCAATTTTTAAAGGGGATGGGAAAATACCAGTTATTAATGAAAGACTGAAAATATGAACTAATGGAATGAGGATAAAATATATAATTTGTTTTAATAACTAACCTCATCATGTCCAGAAGAATGGCTAGATTTCAAGGATTGAACGATATTTAATATTTCAAGAATATTTGTGGGCTTAAAGTGTATAGATTTATTTAAAGGCTGATGAAGGTATTCATTGAAATTTGTGTCAGTACGATCAATTCTTTGTGCCTGATTGGGCTCAATTTCAGTGAAATATTTATTAAAACTATTAGCAGTATCTCTGGGCAAGCTTATCATTTCATTATTTATTTTAAGGGAACGAATATTTGTACTTTTGGTTTGTTTGTTTAAAACTTTGTTTATTACATTCCATGTTGTAGACATATTACCCTGTGCATTCATAAATTGGTTTGAATAGTACATTTTACGCGACACTCTTATAACTGTTGTTAATTCATTTCTTTATTTTTCATATCTAGTTATAGTTTCATCATTGGGATTACAAACACTAATTTTGTATAATTTATTCCATTTTTTTTTATTGATTTCAGTATGCCTCTGGTAATCCATGGGTGTTTGCTTTTTCCATTGCCAATGGTTATTTCTTCCTTAGGAAAATCGATATCAAAATATGTATTAAATCTATTTTCAAAAAGTTCATATGAAATATTAGGATTAAAACATGAAAGTACATCATTCCATTTTTCAGACAATAAATCATTTAGTCGATTGATATTATTTTGTGTAAATTTACGTTTTAACCCCTTTGAATTCTTTATATGGAGATTTTGACGAATATTATTTAAAGTTACAA
This sequence comes from Eucidaris tribuloides, assembly GCA_001188425.1. NCBI lineage: Eukaryota > Metazoa > Echinodermata > Echinoidea > Cidaroida > Cidaridae > Eucidaris > Eucidaris tribuloides. Next base: position 13,158 of record JZLH01S0612543.1, read on the forward strand.
ACATTGGAAAAACTCCGATATCTCACTATAGAAAAGACCACTCTGGAGATATTCAGTATTCATATTAGTAAAAATGTTACCAATCAATGATACAGACTGCGAACTTATACGTGTTGGTTCGTTAATCATTGTGAAGAATGCATTCGAATTTAATATGTTTTTAAAACGAAGAGTTGTATTGTTTTCTAATAATAAATCGATATTAAAATCACCCATGATACAAATTGTTTTATAAGTAGTATTAATATTAGATAAAAGTATTTCAAAATTATTCATGAATCTAGGTGGTCTATAAGACACATGGGGTTGTTGGGGAATTAATTTCGATTTCAACAGATAATAATTCAGCACTGTGGTGTGGGAGAATAAGATCGTTTCTGAGTGTATAAGGTATAAAAATTTGATAAATTCTTTCTAATACACGCACATGTAAAAAAATAAATAAATAAAATAACAGTCGTTGGGTACGACCCGACTGGGGTTCGAACCCATGACGTTACACACGTGAGGCAGACGCTCTAACCACTACACCATCAAGCCGTCGCTTACGTGCACTAGATAATATTGTGTTGAAGATGCATTATCTCTAACCTTTAAGGCGCAAACTTGCACATATATAGGCCGTTTTCGTAATTTTACAGATGTTTGAAACCAGTTTGCATATATACTTCTTGCTATGTGGACAGGATTCGGAATTAGACCGAATGATGGATGCCGGACTCTTACTCTAGTAGGATGGAGAGCAGCGGCTGTCGAGGCCCCTGCTGGCCTGTCATTCGGCCAAAGCTTAGCCGTGCCTCCCTGAAGATGGTAGCCTCGCTTCTACGTGGCAGGGGTCCGATTCGGAATTGGACAGAGGGGTGGATACCGGATTTGGAGCGAAGGGTAGATAGCGGTATTTAGACCGAAAGTGTGGACATCGGACACGGCGGAACGTTGGCATGGTCATGCATGATGTGTCGATCCGTTCGACCGTGCATTTTGGGGCAAAGACCGACCCATTTTCTTAACACACATCGAATGGGAATGCGGACTCCGTTCCGAAAAGTTTCCTCTCTATTCTTGCGTAGGAACACGTGTTAAATCTGTCGTATTCTGGATAGAAGGGTGGATGCAGTAACTATATATAGAGGGTAGGGTCGGTCGAGAAGTCAGAGAGTGAGTAATGATCATAACGTTGGAGCGGTCCACAGCCGCTCGAAGCCTGGCACACCCGTGCCACTCTCTCAGATCGCCTCAAGACAACGAGACCGGCCGGTCGAAGTGAGAGAGAGGGTCCACATGGATGCACGGGTCCCCGCGGGGCCGGCGGAGCAGGCTGCGTCACCCGCAGCCCCGTCCGACCACCCGGCGCCGATGATTTGTCGGAAAACGGAGAGGGGCAGCTCTTGCGGAGCCGCTTCCGGCTGCACCCCTCGTCCCGAGGTCGCAGCTACCTGGTTGATCCTGCCAGTATTGCTTGTCTCAAAGATTAACCGGATACTAAAACCCACTTGTCTGCAAGTGGGGGAAAGTCGGGACGCCGTACAGATCGGCCGGCAGGTCGGGCTGTAGTCCCGTTAAATTTTATACGCCCTAGCAATGTAGGTAGAGTGCGGGACCCGAGCGGGCGCCTGCCCGTTTGGTAAGTCGTGAAAAGATGAATGCGGGACCAAGCGGGCGCCTGCCCGTTTGGTAAGTCGTGAAAAGTCGAATGCGGGACCGAGCGGGCGCCTGCCCGTTTGGTAAGTCGTGAATAGTTGAGTGCGGGACCGAGCGGGCGCCTGCCCGTTTGGTAAGTCGTGAAAAGTTGAGTGCGGGACCGAGCGGGCGCCTGCCCGTTTGGTAAGTCGTGAAAAGTCGGTGGTCGGAAATGGAGGAAACTTACGGACCTTGTAATAAGTCCTAAATAGTCGGGGTTCCGCTCATCGGCTCAGTGGCCAGGGTGTGGCCCGGGCGATTACCCTTAGACTATCGTAGACGTACCGGGTGCTGTTATACCGAAATTTCACGAACGTTTGTGTCAATATTGGCGGCAATTCCTACACAACGTTGGTGATGAACGGGAGACTTTCGGTGGGGGAAATATAATGTGTACTTGTCGTCTACGTAAGAAAGAAAGAAAGAAAGAAAGAAAGGTCATTTCTTTATTCATTAGTGTCGTCTGCGAAAAGTAAATATTGGAGTAAATTCGGTATATTACTTATATCATTCATGTAATTCAAAAATAACAATGGGCCCAATATGGATCCCTGGGGAACACCTCATTTTACAGATAATATTTCAGAATTTATATTTTCGTAATGTGTATATTGTTTACGATTAGACAATTAAGTAACTAGAGAACCATTGAAGTCGAACCCCCCCCCCCCGGACACCATGATATTGCAGTTTTGATAAAATTATTGTGTGATCCAGAGTATCGAATGCCTTGCTAAGATCCATGAACACGCGACTCGCCAAGGCACTCGATACTCTGTCATAAAACTGGACTAATGCTAAATCAGTTGAATGAAATTTTCTGAAACCATATTGGTTAGGATTAAACAGAGCATTGGCAGTAAATAAATCATACACCCTATTATAAACAATGCGTTCAAGTATTTTTGAGAAATTAGGTATAGGCTATTGGTCTGTAATTAGAAATGCATGCAGGGTAGTCTTTCTTATGGATAGGAATAACTTAAGCAATTTTTAAAGGGGATGGGAAAATACCAGTTATTAATGAAAGACTGAAAATATGAACTAATGGAGTGAGGATAGAATGTATAATTTGTTTTAATAACTAACCTCATCATGTCCAGAAGAATGGCTAGATTTCAAGGATTGAACGATATTTAATATTTCAAGAATATTTGTGGGCTTAAAGTGTATTGATTTATTTAAAGGCTGATGAAGGTATTCATTGAAATTTGTGTCAGTACGATCAATTCTTTGTGCCTGATTGGGCTCAATTTCAGTGAAATATTTATTAAAACTATTAGCAATATCTCTGGGCAAGCTTATCATTTCATTATTTATTTTAAGGGAACGAATATTTGTACTTTTGGTTTGTTTGTTTAAAACTTTGTTTATTACATTCCATGTTGTAGACATATTACCCTGTGCATTCATAAATTGGTTTGAATAGTACATTTTACGCGACACTCTTATAACTTTATAACTGTTGTTAATATCATAGTTTCATCATTGGGATTACGAACACTAAAAAAAAATTTGGTACGACCCGACTGGGGTTCGAACCCGCGACGTTACACACGTGAGGCAGATGCTCTAACCACTACGCCATCAAGCCGTCGCTTGCGTGCAATAGATATAATTGTGTTGAAGATGCATTATCTCTAACCTTTAAGGCACAAACTTGCACATATTATAGGCCGTTTTCGTAATTTTACAGATGTTTGAATCTAGTTTATATACTTCTTGCTATGTGGACAGGATTCGGAATCAGACCGAAGGATGGATGCCGGACTCTTACTCTATGGAGAGCAGCGGCTGTCGAGGCCCCCGATGGCCTGTCATTCGGCCGAAGCTTATCCGTACCTCCCTGAAGGTGATAGCCTCGCTTCTGGCGGGGGTCCGATTCGGAATTGGACAGAGGGGTGGATGCCGGATTTGAAGCGAAAAGAAGATAGCGGTATAGGCCTATAGACCGAAAGTGTGGACAGCGGACACGGCGGAACGTTGGCATGGTCATGCATGGTGTGTCGATCCGTTCGACCGTGCATTTGGGGCAAAGACCGGCCCATTTTCTTAACACACATCGAATGGGAATGGGGACTCCGTTCCGAAAAGTTTCCTCTCTATTCTTGCGTAGGAACACGTGTTAAATCTGTCGTATTCTGGACGGAAGGGTGGATGCAGTAACTATATATAGAGGGGAGGGTCGATCGGTCGAGACGTCAGAGAGTGATTCATAACGTTGGAGACAGCGGTCCACTGCAGCCGATATGGCTCGAAGCCTGGCACACCAGTGCCACAAGTCTGTCAGGTCGCCTCAAGACAACGAGACCGGCCGGTCGAAGTGAGAGAGAGGACGAGACCGGTCGGTCGAAGTGAGAGAGAGGGTCCACATGGATGCACGGGTCCCCGCGGGGCCGGCGGAGGAGGTTGCGTCACCCGCAGCCCCGTCCGACCACCCGGCGCCGATGATTTGTCGGAAAACGGAGAGGGGCGGCACTTGCGGAGCCGCTTCCAGCGGCACCCCTCGTCCCGAGGCCGCAGCTACCTGGTTGATCCTGCCAGTATTGCTTGTCTCAAAGATTAACTGGAGATGTACTTGTCTGCAAGTGGTGGAAAGTCGGGACGCCGTACATATCGGCCGGCAGGTCGGGCCGTAGTCCCATTAAATTTTATACGCCCTGGCAATGTAGGAAGAGTGCGGGACCAAGCGGGCGCCTACCCGCTTGGTAAGTCATGAAAAGTTGAGTGCTGGACCAAGCTGGGCGCCTGCCCGTTTGGTAAGTCGTGAAAAGTCGAATGCGGGACCGAGCGGGCGCCTATAGCCGCTTGGTAAGTCGTGAAAAGTTGAGTGCGGGACCAAGCTGGGCGCATGCCCGTTTGGTAAGTCGTGAAAAGTCGAATGCGGGACCGAGTGGGCGCCTACCCGCTTGGTAAGTCGTGAAAAGTTGAGTGTGGGACCAAGCTGGGCGCCTGCCCGTTTGGTAAGTCGTGAAAAGTCGAATGCGGGACCGAGCGGACGCCTATAGCCGCTTGGTAAGTCGTGAAAAGTTGAGTGCGGGACCAAGCTGGGCGCCTGCCCGTTTGGTAAGTCGTGAAAAGTCGTTGGTCGGAAAATGTGACACTTGCAGACTATCTAATAATAAGAAGAAAGATAGAAAAAGAAAGATAGAAAGAAAGACAGAAGATAAGAAAGGACTGGGCCTTGCCCGTTCTTAGCCTCGCCTTCGCCCTCCAGGGCTCGACCGGAAGACTGGGCCTTTGCCTTCATTAGGCTCGCCTTCGCCCTCCGGGCCCTCGACTCGCCGAAGACTGGCCTTTGGCCGTTTCTTAGCCTCGCCTTCGCCCTCCGCGGCTCGACTCGGAAGACTGGGCCTTGCCCGCTTCTTGGCCTCGCCTTCGCCATCCGACGGGCTGGACTCGCGAAGACTGGGCCCTTTGCCGTTCTTGGCTCGCCTTCGCATCCGGGCTCACTCGGAAGACTGGGCTTTGCCCGTGTTAGGCCTCGCCTTCGCCCTCCGGGCTCGAGTCGGAAGACTGGGCCTTTGCCCGTTCTTAGCTCGCCTTCGCCCTCCGCGCTGGACTCGAAGACTGCGGCCTTTGCCCGTTCTTAGGCCTCGCCTTCGCCCTCCGGGCTCGGACTCGGAAGACTGGGCCTTTGCCCGCTTTCTTAGGCCTCGCCTTCGCCTCCGGGCTCGACTCGTAAACGGGCCTAATTTGCCCGTTCTTAGCCTCGCCTTCGCCGCCGGGCTCGACTCGGAAACTGGGCCTTTGCCCTTCTTAGCCTCGCCTCGCCTCCGGGCTGGACTCGGGACTGCGCGCCTGCCCTCTTTAGCGCCTCGCCTTTCGCCCTCCCGGCTCGAACTCGAAGACTGGGCCTTTGCCCGCTTCTTAGCGCCTCGCCTTCGCCCTCCGGGGTAGTGCCGGGGTAGTGACATGATTGGAGAAATAGACAACTGCTCTTAAAACATTTCCTTTATATCAGTTTAAAGGCAGTGCGGTAGTACATTATTGGGAGAAATAGACAACTGCCTCTTAAACAAAATTGTTGAAAGATATATTAATGGATACACCAGTTGGAGTGTATCCCCTGGCTGGAAGGATTTATCTTGAAGTTGTTTACCTATGCCAAATCAAGCATGAACATACTTATTTTTTTCTCTCGAGACCGGATAAAAATACATTCCAAAGAACCCTACACAACAGATTTGTCTTTCTCAAGGCATACAGATGAAAGTTATTCTACAACTAGTCAACTTTTGACTACTAAAGTTTTCATAGTAGAATCCTTGTACAATTTAATTTATTCTAAAAAAGTTTCACCCAAGTTGAGGACTATACCCCAATCATGTCATTTATCGTTTAGAGTTGTCTAATTAGCTAAAATTATGAATTGCATGTCAATGAAATAGCTTCACTTGTCACTAAGAGGGGCATAAAACTGTGTCGCTGGGAGGGGGAAACCCCCTCTCAGACGCCCCAATTAAGTTTATGTTTAGGACTATCAAATATCAATGTCAGTTTTTATTTTTCTGCAATATTATTGACATTTTCACGCACGTTTTTAAAGGCGAAACGGGTACTTTCGCAGCCACCTTATCAACACACTCTGCATGCAGTCAGCAGGGGACCCCTTTCACCCCCCTATAAAATGAATATTCGGGCAAAAAATGTGCTCCCCTCCACAACAACAAAAAATGAAGAGGTTCCATACGCCTATGATCAGACGTGAAAATCTGAATACATTCTGACTCGGAAGACTGGGCATTCTTCCGTTCTCAGGCCTCGCCTTCGCCCTCCGGGGTAGTGCCGGGGTAGTGACATGATTGGGAGAAATAGACAACTGCCTCTTAAAACATTTGCTTTATATCAGTTAAAGGGCAGTGCCGGGGTAGTGACATGATTGGGAGAAATAGACAACTGCCTCTTAAAACAAAATTGTTGAAAGATATATTAATGGATACACCAGTTGGAGTGTATCCCCTGGCTGGAAGGATTTATCTTGAAGTTGTTTACCTATGCCAAATCAAGCATGTGAACATACTCATTTTTTTCTCTCGAGACCGGATAAAAATACATTCCAAAGAACCCTACACAACAGATTTGTCTTTCTCAAGGCATACAGATGAAAGTTATTCTACAACTAGTCAACTTTTGACTACCAAATTTTTCATAGTAGAATCCTTGTACAATTTAATTTATTCTAAAAAAAAGTTTGACCCAAGTTGAGGACTATACCCCAATCTTGTCATTTATCGTTTAGAGTTGTCTAATTAGCTAAAATTATGAATTGCAAGTCAATGAAATACAGCTTCACTTGTCACTAAAAGGGGCATAAAACTGTGTTTTTTAAAGTGAAAATACACAATTTTCTCACGCCGGGAGGGGGAAACCCCCTCTCAGACGCCCCAATTAAGTTTATGTTTAGGACTATTAAATATCAATGTCAGTTATTATTTTTCTGCAATATTATTGGTATTTTTGGTACTTTCGCAGCCACCTTATCAACACACTCTGCATGCAGCCAGCAGGGGACCCCTTTCACCCCCCTATAAAATGAATATTCGGGCAAAAAATGTGCTCCCCTCCACAAAAAAAAATGAAGAGGTTCCATACGCCTATGATCAGACGTGAAAATCTGAATACATTCTGAAGCGCTCGCTGGCTCTGCTTGCACTTAGTAAATTAATAGTTTTCATAATGTTATTATGATCATGGTCCTTTGCAGTGATTTTTTTATTCTGTTTAATTCCCTAGAATTGTTTTTAATGCTCTATAAACGCGACTTTTATACTCTATTTTGACAGAAAGTCCCGACCATGGGCGGCGGGGGGGGGGGGTAATCCCCCCTTCGCACAAACAAATTGTCTTTCCTCATTAGTTTGGACGGCAGATTGAAAAATGTTATGAAAGTGACCAATTTTTTTAGTATGGAATTGCCCTACTTCAGCTCGTCATTTATGACCCTCTGTTATTACACATACAACCTCTATATTAGATCCTATTTATGACAATCAGTTAAGCATGTACACACAAACCCTACTTTCGCTCAGACAACCTCTACTTTCGCTCGTCATTTATGACCCTCTTTACCCTACTTTCGCTAAGACAACCTCTACTTTAGCTCGTCACTTTATGACCTTCCGCTACATTCCCTACTTTTTCAAAAGGCCAAATTACATGCCAAATTTAGTGAAAAAAGGTCGGATTTGATGCATTCTATGGGCAGCATAGCTTAGATTTGGTTAGAAATAACGTTGTAATCAATCCAGTAATCAGCGTCTATGTCGTCTATTACCACAGTTAAAAAAATCTGAGCTACATGATTCCCCATACTACCATTGTCTTTGATAAGGTCTAAAAATGACGCCCTGAAAAAATTATATTTCAAAATGATTATTTAGTGCTTTAAAAAAGTGAAAATCGTAAGTTGATCGGATTCACCTGCCCATTTTCTCCCATAGACTTACTGTGTGTACACATACGCTATTTAAACACTCGCCCCGAGTTTTAATTGTTTATTCATGCATAACTTGCCATTGGCAGTGTAACTTTCCAAACTCTTTTATTCTAGGGTGTTTATTTGTCCATATGAACACTACTTTGTAGTTCAGATATCACAATTTTACAATTTTTTACATTGAAGCTCCACAATGTTAGCCTACACTTTAAGTCTAGATAGTACGTCTGTCACTGTAGTCCAAATATTTTCGTTAATTTGTTGATTCAGTTGATTTTCTCATATACATATTCGTAGCATCGTCCTTTGTTTTGTGTTGTATTGTACGTTTTTCTCAAACATGAAGTGCCTAGTAGGCTGTTTTCAATCATTACGTAGAGATCAGGAATATATGCGATTGTTCACAAGTAGCTCATAAAAGGTGTGCAGGACCTGGCACACATGTTTCATGTCCGGATAATATGGGGTTTGTCCAATTTGTCTTGCATACGAGTTTCCGTTCAATCAAATTTTAGACGATCAAGAATTTGAAGACACCTTGCTTGAATTCTTTGCTTACAGTCACAGTGTTATTTTGACCCCTTTGAATGAATTAGCTTTAGATATATTCTCGTTGAATTATGAAGCAGAAGAAGAAGAAAACAACTGGCATCTTGTCAATATACTTTATCGATGATTTTGATAAGAAACTGAAATATGATTCTGACAGTGCGTACCTATCACTGTTTCACTTGAACGCCCATAGTATTCCATTTAAGTATTTTTGTATTTCAAAATTTACTACAATCAATCAATCAATCATAAATTTGACATTTATGCCTTCTCAGAAACGTGCGTGGTTTTGCGAGATTCACCTTCGTTCTATAATCTTTTTGATTACAATTTTCTTCATAAACATCGAGAAAACAGAACAGGCAAGGGCGTAGGCTGGTTTGGACACGGGGAGGTGCACATCTTGGGGAGGTGGAACTAAAGTGACATGGGGAGGTGCACATCCTAGGGAGGTGGAACTAAAGTTGAGTAAATCAGGTGCTGAAAGCAGAAAAAGTGGTACAAATTTCGTTTTGCTTCCAGGGGCGGAACTCATGGCGGGGGGGGGGGCACGTGCACCCAGTGCACCCCCAGCCTACGCCCTTGACAGGTGTGGCGTTTTGTATATATTCTAAGAGAGGAACATTAGATATGCCTTCCTTGATAGAAGAATGAAAGAATCTGATTACGTACCATTTCAAATTATAAAGATGTCGATATTTGCATATGATACACTAGTTAACAATTACAAAATGCCCGGGCAAAATGCATGCCAAAATGTACCAGGACTGAAACGGAAGAAAAAAAATATCTCCAAAAAAGCCATGGATAACACAAGGGCGTAGGCTGGTTGGGCACGGGGAGGTGCACATCTGGGAGGGGAACTAAAGTGACATGGGAGGTGCACTCCTAGGGAGAGTGGAACTAAAGTTGAGTAAATCAGGCGTTGAAAGCAGAAATAAGTGGTACAAATTTGTTTGCTTGCCAGGGGCGGAACTCCTATGGCTGGCGGGGGGGGGGGTGCACGAGCATACCAGTGCACCCCCCCCCAGCCTACGCCCTTGAACACCTGGAATTATTCGTTGCATAAATCGAAAACAAAGATTATAAGAAATTTATGTGTACCAAGTCGTCAACTGACAGATTGAAATACAATAAATTTAGGAATAAATTGAATGGTATTATTCAAACTTCAAGAAAGCTATATTATGACAAAATGCTTCGTGAAAGTTGTTCTAACTTGAAAAGGACATGGTTGATTGTTAACGAAATAATTGGCAAAAAGAAAGCTCGTACTCTTCCTTCGTATATAACCACCAACCATGTAAAATTGTCTGTTAATTTCACCATTGCCAACGCCTTTAATATTTTTTTGCCAATATTGGAAAAAATGTTGCTTCAACAGTAGACTCATCTCAGTGTAATTTCAGAATTTTTTTTGCGTGAACATATAGTCCTCTCAACTCTTTTTTCATGTATCCTACAAATGAATTTGAAATCAACAAAATTGTGAGTAATTTAAAAAAAACAGCCTTTCCACTGGTGTAGATGAACTGCGTTCGAGCTTTCTTAAGAAAATTATCCAATACATTTCAACATCTTTGTCACATATCTGTAACCTTTCAATGGAACTCGGACAATAAGCGCAATGAAGTTTACGAAAGTTATTCCTGTACATAAAACCGGCGACGCAAATACTTTAAATAATTATCGCCCTATTTCCCTGCTTTCCACACTGTCAAAAGTTTTAGAACGTATTGTTCATGATAGATTGTATAAGTACTTAACGATAACCTCAATTGTACCACAGCAGTTTGGCGTTCGTCAGAATCACTCCACAGAGTTAGCACTTCTTCACGCCACAGAGCTTGTTCTTCGTTCATTGAATCCAAAAGGTTGCTCTTGGAATTTATATTGACTTGAGTATAGCTTTTGATTCTCTAAATCATGACATTCTGTTGGAAAAGCTTTCTTTATACGGAATCAGGGGCTCCGCCCTGCAGTGATTTTCTTCATATTTATTAGGTCGTCAACGGTTTGTTCATTTTAAAGGAATTAATTTCTGACATAGGACCGATTACTACGGGAGTATCACAGGGCAGCATTCTAGGACCTCTATTGTTCCTTTTATATGTTAACGATCTCGTCCGTGCGTCTGACCTCTTTAAGTTTATACTGTAGGCAGACGACACCACACTGTTCCTTTCTGATGATAATGTTGACTGTTTAATCTCGAATTCCAACAATGAATTGGCAAAAATTTCTACCTGGTTCAAAGCGAACAAATTACTCATAAATGAAGCAAAAACAAAATTTATGTTATTCAACGTCGATAAAAAAACCGGCTTTGTCATGACCAGGGTTATAGCTAGAAAGATTTCTGTGCCGGGCGTAGGAAGGGGTTATGCAAGCGGAGCGAGCAAAGCGAGCGTATAGCGCTCCTGGGTTTCCACATAGAAAAAAGCATTTGGAAGCATTTATTTTACAGAAGACATCTTCGGCTGAAATGTAATGATGTTTAAAGCTCAAAATACATGATTTATGTAGAGATTTAAAACATTTTACGGTCAGTTTAAAGCTTTTCTGTGCCGGTCGGAGGACTAATAAATTGAGCTCAGTGCCGGTCGACTTCGGTTTGTGCCGGCTAGGTACTACTGACCGGTGCCGACCGCCGTAGCTATAACCCTGGTCATGACCTAATTCTACGAATAAACGACGTTCCTTTACCGAGAGTCGAGTTTACAAATTTTCTTGGTCTAATTATTGATAGTAAAATGAATTGGGATCAGCACATAAGTTTTATTGCCCCAAAAATTACTAGTATGGCTATTGGTGTTCTCAATAAAGTTAAGTCAATCCTTCCCCTTCCTACATTACCCTTCTCTTATATGGGGACGTGCTACCCGGTCGCGGCTGAATAAATTAATATGTTTACAAAAAAGAGCGATACGAATCTGCGCAGGTGCGCACTATTGAGCTCACTGCAGTAGTAGCCAGCTTTTTGGTATTTTAGTGGGGGGGGGGTAGGGCAAGACACCCAAATGTACCGACAACGGCAAAATCGATTTCGCATATTTATATATATGTATATATATTTATTTATATATATGTATATATAGAGAGAGATAGACAGATATAGATATATTGTAATATAATATATTCATATTTGGCTATTTATTTAACGATCTATGAACAAGAATGCGAGTGAGCGCCTGAGCATCAAATAGTTTTTATGCGTCAGGAACGCTCGTCCATCAGGGGATATAAATGTTTTTTTATCTCAAAGAAATGGATCGACAAAATGTGAATTCTAGGTTAAAATGGTCAAGGTGCAAATATATCAATATTATTAACCCTCTCTAATACTTCTGGCTTGAAGTTCCTCTCCTTTTGAATAGAGAGGTGATATGTTTGACAAATTTCTTTGCTGAAAGCTCTTTTCAATGCCAGTTAATTACAGTCTCACTGGTTCTCTATTTACATCTAAGTATTCAATAACTGTTCATTTCTTTTACATATGGCATGACATTATGACTAACAATTTGTCGGTAAAAAAATTTACAAAGTATAGGCCTAAGTTCTATTGCGAGCGAGCGTAGCGAGCGAGTTTGAAATTTTTCGCATTTTTACATCAAATAATATTCAATTTCTTGCCATACTTTTGTCGGTTATTGGGACATTTTGTTGCAACAAGATGACGTGGTTCTCTTTTCTTTTACTGACGACATGATATTATGATAATCAGATTATGATTGACAGATTACCGACAAAGTTAACGTCAACATAATCTTGGTCATTATGCGAGCGAGCTTGAAAATTTTTTGCGTTTTTACACTTCAAAAAGTGCTATTTCTTAGCTTATTTTTGTTGGTACTTCAGATATTTTGTTGGTACAAGATGACATGGTTCTCTTTCCTTTTATTGACGACTTGACGTTATGATAATATGATTGACAAATTACCGGCAAAGCACCTTAACCAAATCTTGGTCGTTATGCGAGCGAGCAGAGCGAGCGAGCTTGAAAAAATTTCCGTTTTTACACTTCAAAAAGTGCTGTTTCTTGGCTTATTTTCGTCGGTACTTGAGACATTTTGTCGTTACAAAATGTCATGGGTGCCGGTCTAAATGTACCGACAAAATTACAAATGTACCGACAAAACTCGGAAAATGCATTATGGGGGAGGGGGCAATTGCCCCCCTGCCCCCCCCCCCCTGGCTACGCTAATGGCTCACTGTAATCCCCTTTTTATTGAGGTCGATGCACTTCCACTGGATAAATTAATACAGTTCGAAACTGGTATATTCATGTACAAATTACAGCATGATCTCCTTCCATTGGTATTTTCTGATTACTTCATCAAACAACATAGGATACATTCAAAATATACTACAGTGTGTCTCAAAAATAATTGTGCAAGTAAAAAGCGCCCTCTTAGGTAATGAGAAAAACATTTTTGTGACGTCATGCTTACATCACCTTCAATGGCATAGTCTTAGCTTTCAAATGCCGTTTGTTCTGTTCAGTTTGCTTGTTTTTTTAAAAAAAATTTTAGGAAGTGAGTGTTAGGTAGTTTTTTTCTTTTTCTAAAGGAATTGAGTGTTTGCAGTTTGCGTGTAGATACCAGACAACCAGTACGATTTTATTAGATTTATTATGATTTTTTTTCAGTGTCCAAATCAACAGAATGAGTTTCTGATACGAAAATAAGATTTTTTTAAAAAAATGTACAGTAAACTTATACTAAGTGATTTCACACAGTAAGATTTTTACCTTCAATTTGCATTAAGAATAAGAGTTGTGATATGTATCAGTAAGATTTATTTTTCATGTTAGGATGTTGGCAGGTATGCATGTGGTGGGATGTCTCTTTATCTATGGAATAAAAGGGAATAGCAATTTGCTATACGGTTTTGAGAGAACAATTGGAAAGGAATATGTTGGCTTTGAAAGTTAACACATTTATATCAATTTTGAGGTTTTTAGAATATTTGGAATCACGAATGACTCAATGACACAATAATCCGATTTCTTTTGGAATAATTCACTGTTTATATTAAATCAAGACACGAATCGAGGAAACTGGGGTGGTGCCAGGGTAAAACATTAGGGAGGGCGAAAATTCTCATGCAGGAGGGGGTAAAAAAATAAGTTTTATTGTGCACCCCCCCCCCCCACGGTAATATTCTATATTTTGGAAATAGGGGGGGGGGGCTACCAGGTGATGAACCCGTGGCCACCTCCCCCTCCCCTGCAACCCCCGGCGTGCGCTGCCCCTGAAAGCAGATAGTAGACACAAGAAATTAAATATCGAATTTCCATTTTTAAGTACTGGTAATTTTCTATTTTCTTAGGCAAAAGGTAGTCAGTTTTCTGTATGCATTTACTTTTACGTTAGTGGCTTCCAAGACAGTCCAAACCGCATTAAATTACTGTAGGCCTACAGTGAAACCGCGATATATTAACAAAACCCTCTTACATATCTTATAACAAGGTAATTTGGCAGGTCCCATCTCTCATTATTTCTTTGTTTTTGTACCCTGATATAGTGAGAAACTTGATATAACAAGGTAACTGTCATCGTTTTTAGGTCCTGGTCGTTATCCCGGGGGGGGGGGGGTGTCACTCTCCACACGGCCTGGCTACTTGGACGAATATGCAAGACTGGACGCGAACCGCGCACAATTTGTATTGTTATTGATCAGTGCGTGGCGGCAGTCGTGTGTTCGCTTGCACACGACACCTAAACCAAGCAAACAAGGTAGCCACAATTACGGAACGATAATTTTGATACTTTATCGAAAATTGCATTTCGGGCTGATTTTCTGCTTCATTAACAGAAAACTGGTTGTAGCTACAACTAAGAAGATAAGTTAAATGAAAAAATAGATATCTAAACTTCGTTTTCTATAACTACATTTTATTTGCAAACTTATGGATAACTGTCATTTAAACCTGAAATGATACAAAAAATTATGTTTTCATGAAAGTCTGAAGATTTATGGAAACAAGAATGCAATTTATGTTGAAATCTACATGAAAGTGATTAAAGATAGAGGTTTCATTTCTTTATACTTGGTTATACATGTAATGATATTTGTTACCATTTGAACTTTCATTTAAATTTGTATTAGATATTGATTTGTATTTCTTTGTATACTTTACTAGTTTTTTTTTCAGCAAAGCCTAAATACTCACGACCTATTTCGTTGCGTTAACTTTAACTGGGGTGGGGCTCTATATTACATGTCAAATGGATGGGCTACATTATATGTCACCTATTATTGATACGCGTAATTTCATATATTGCCATAACATTACTCAGTTGATACTGCAATTGTATTGTCCTGTCTCATTTGGGTTAACTTGAATAATGTGATGTGTGTGGTGGGGGGGGGGCGGTAGGGTTACATATACAAAATGGGCGCCCTTATCTGTTATGTGTGTGTCCTGTATCATATTCATTTGTTGTGGATTTGTGTGTCTGTTCTGTTTGTCTATAGGCCTACTTGTGTAATTATTTCTTATATCCCGTATTTGTGATTGTATTTGTATTTGCATTATTGATTGTACGGTTTTAGATTGTTAAGCTCATGTCATTTGGCCTATGGACCATGAAATGAGTAACTGAAAGAAAGTTATCTTTTTAGAATGTGGACAATTAATTTTTTTCTTATTTCTTACTTTTTTAAATGAAACGTAGATTACATTACACACATTTTTGGCACTTTTGGAAAAGAAGAGGGCAGCTTCTAATGCAATCCATATGAAATATCAAAGATATGGGCTTAATTTTTTTTATTTTGTAATGATTTCAACTTTTGATATTTTTGGCTTATTTGTTCATCTTTCTTATACATAATGAAATGACTGAAAATTAAACAATAAACCAGTTTGTAAAATAATTATTACAACTTACGCTTGTAAAGGACGAATTTCATTTAAACGAAACTTGTGTATGAAGTCATAAAAGAAAATTGATAGATCAACGTAAAAAGTAGGCGATAAATCATGCATGCACGAGATGCCTCTCCAGGAATGTGCAGGTGATGGTATTCCTTTCAACATAATATACCACAAGCAGTAGGCCGCTTCGGTAATTTATTCAAATTTATGAATACTTTATTTTGCAGCCTAGTGACGGGATATATCCTGATATTAAACTAATGTGTGCTACAAACTATGGCGTATGGTGCCAAACAATGGGTCTATACAGTGTGTCCCAGAAAAAAGGAAACCGGATTTCATCGCAAAAATATTCTATCATAATGAATAGTTTCTTCAATAAATTAGGTATGATTGTAAAGCTCTGTTCCTCTTCTTTCATTTGATATATTACTTTTTATCAATCGTTCACGCATAATTGAACTAAAACAATGGATATTGGTGCTACCGAAATTTCATTTGCACGCGCATATTCCATCTTTGAGTCCATTTTTCTGGTAAAAAATGTAATTGTTTTTGAAAAATAAAAGCATGACGTCAAAATTCAGGATTTTCTCTTTTATATGACACCTCAGGCGTAAAAAATGAATTACGTATGCCGGAGAACAAGTAAAATTAAAACATGCCTGTTTTAGCGTGATTTTTTTAAT
>JZLH01S0612543.1:41985-54002 GCA_001188425.1 Eucidaris tribuloides
CCAACGTACCATAGCCACACAAAGCAGTCATGATTCACACATTTATTAACACAAGAAATTATTTATTGCACCAGAACAGGAAAGTTTGTTTCACAAAAGAACGTGTCCAGTAACGAATAATTCTCTACTTTACACTGCTCGTGTTCAGTATTTGATTCAAAAAAATAATAATAATATACATTTCCCCAAGAGAAGCATCCTACTTCTCATTAAAAACAAACCAGTCATTACAAATACAGGTGGCTTTACCTAACCTTTCTACAACTAAAAACCTTGTATGTATGTTTAGATTTATCTAATTTCTCATCATAAATCCATAGGTGAGGTATATCAGATCTGCACAACTTACTGCATGTCTAGTTTAGTCATAGAAGCTAATTGTAACAGGAACATATTTGTCTGTCGACTTCTGCTGTTTACGGATAACTTAATCAGAATGTACGGAAAAATAAAGTAGGCCTTGGTCATATAATCAACTTCAATTTGAAGAATAATTCATCCCATGGTACAACTACTGTATTAGTTGTAGTATGAATAACAGGCAGTATTCATAGTAGTAGTAGTAGTAGTAGTAATGTAGTAGTAGTAGTGGTGGTAGTAGCATTTGAAGTAATCATTGTAGTAGTCGTAGTAGTAGTAGTAGTAGTAGTAGTAGTAGTAGTAGTAGTAGTAGTAGTAGCAGTAGTAGTAGTAGTAGTAGTAGTAGTAGTAGTAGTAGTAGTAGTAGTAGTAGTATTGGAAGTGGAAGTAAAGCAGTAATAAATTATCATGCACTAAGGTAGTTGCTGTTACAACATAAGTGGAAATAGTAATGAATTGTAATTATACTAGTAGAATTAATGATAAGCGTAATTTAAGGTATAATATCTATTACCCCCCCCCCCCACCAATCTGAGTGCATTTATTCCCATCAGCCATTCATTGTAAACACACATGTACAATTTCACACGGTGTTTAAAAAAATATTTTATTTTAACATATACATTTACATTTAATTTTATAGTCTACCTATTAAAAAATAAGTACATGTGTTCCCCATAAGTACACTGTGAGTAGAAATGAATGCATTAATCTTTAAGAATGCAAATGAATGTATTCGAAAAAAAGATTAGTAATACAAATACATATCAATTAGTGGACATTTTGTTTATTCCACCACAGAATGAGGTCACGAAGACCAAATACAACAGCATGTTGTGTAGCACTTGAAATGGTATTCGCAAAAATATACAACAGTGGTAATTGAATATACATGTACTTACACTTCATATTTGCATTATACATATACCACACATAGTATACAAAAAAGAAATGCTATCTTTGGTCAGAACATATTTCACCAAATCACAAAGAGTCTAGCAACCAGAAATAATGTTACAATAAGTGATTACAATTCAAATAACATCTTGGAAAAGGGGGGCCATCAAATTTTTTTTTTAAAATGAGTGAAATTCAATAACTGGGTATGCCTCAGTAAGACAATGCTCTGTTTGAGATATAATTACCATTCCTTCGTCAGCTTACTTGGTCAGATACCTTTGCTGGAAAGGTTAGTGACATGATTGGGAATGCTTGAAAATGCCTCAAGAACCACATGAGTTGAAATATATACCAACTATACAACAGCTGGAGTGGATCTCCTAGCTGGGAGGATTTGTCTCCAATTGGTTTACTTAAGGAGAACCAAGCATGAACATAATAATATTTTGATTCTGTTGAGCCCCGATATAAATAGAAGCCATAGAAAGCTACACAACAGGTTTGCCTGCTACAAGGAATATTGACATTAGCTATTTTAGATGAGTCGATATTTGACTACAAGATTTTCACAGCAGAATCCTTGTATAGTTTACTTGATTCCAGAATAGTTTCAGCGCAAGTTGAGGACCACCTCAAATCATGTCATTTACCTTTAAGGTTTTCTATAATGCCTGTTCTCAAATTTTATCATTCTTAATGATACTTTTACGTTATTAGCACTAACCATATATTAGACAGAGATTTCAGAGTACATAATCATACATGAAAACAAGTGAAACAAGACAAATAAATTAACAGTACTGGAATATTTGACTTAACCAGGTACACATTATATTGTAAAAGCTGCATTTGAAACAATGTCCTGTGACTTCATGAAGTAAAATATAGCGCAGGCAAATTGTGTGTTTTTGTCTGCATACACGTATGTGTCTATGAGTGTGTTTGCTCCCATCTGTGTGTGTGTGTGTGTGTGTGTGTGTGTGTGTGTGTGTGTGTGTGTGTGTGTGTGTGTGTGTGTGTGTGTGTGTGTGTGTGTGAGGCACGCTAATTGAATAAACAAATCAATATTTCTAAAGGAATACTGGTTATACAAATATACATATCTTTAAAAGCAATTATACAATTGGATATAAAATACATTAATTATACTACATGCACGTACAGTGACATGTATGCATCATACATTTGCAATAAAATAGTCAAGTGATTTTGATTTCTAAATCTGAAAAGAATATAAATAAAGTCAAGGTTTGGGGAAACTCCGATCATTCAAGTTGTAAGTACTCATCAGAATAAACTGATCCAGTTCGACTAATCAGCTGAAAACATTACTGTACATATTTCAAGAGTGTAAGCCATAACAGTACTCATATAGCATAATAAGTCAATTGCAAGAGACATATTTTGTATTTCCTTTTTTTTTTTTTAACTGGTTGCTTATAAGAACTGAATGTGCCATGCATTAGCTTTGCAGGAATTCCAGTAATTCTGGAGGCAAAGTGACATAGATGACCAATGCGGCAGAATCGGATGCTGCCATCATTGATAGAAATGATAAAATTGGGGAACTTTTTTTACCCCAAAATGCAAAGTTAACAACCTTGGTTGTCTGATCAAACACAGCATGTCATTGCTTTAGAAGTACCTGCAAAGTGCCCAATTGCATTTGTGAATAATTCAAGAATTATTTGTGTATAATTATTAATTTAAATTTATAATAAAAGAATAATAATTCTTCCTTTAATCTGTTCCTTGAAATTATATTTGTAATTAAATTGGTTGTGCACAATGGGATGCCATTTCTCACTTAATTCTTTGTAAAATATAGTTCATACCTTTGGTCATTCCACTCAAAGAAGTAATTTTTTCCCTCACTTTTTAACATTTATCAATATTCAAATTCTCATCACCCTTACATTTGTCAAAAAATACTCATATATGGTACACATCAAAAGTAAGCACACATCATAATCATGCAAAGTGACACACAGTACATTGCACCAAATGACACATCATTGCAATGAATTTCAATCAACACAAAGTTACTGTGGTGGAAACACAACTGAAATCAACTACGAACATGTTCATATCCAACACACATGATGCCAGTATTGTTTCTTAGCAGGGGATCATTGGGAGCACAAATATGACGACTTGGCTCAAACTCCACACAATATAAAACAACAATGTTTTTCTTCCGTAATGCCCTAAATAAAAATCACATTATAAGAATTATGTACAGATTAAAATTAATGCTGTCTTGATTTTATACACTTTACAAATATACTTTGGTGTATACAGTATATACATGTACCTACATGTAAACATGTCATAACAAACTGACCAGGTGTGGGTAACTGTTGAGAAGTAACTGATTTTCCAGTGTGCAATTAGTGCTATAATTATGAAAATACAAGAAACTATAAAGACTATATCTCTGATGGGTTACAAATGAGAAAGAACAACATATATAATTATAATACATACAACCTTAATCGCCAATATTAACAGAGTTTAACACTTCATGGTGCATTTTTATGCTTTTGTCAAGATACTCTTATGACCTAGCGCTTAACCGTATGAAAACCAACAAAACAATTCTACAAAAACACAATAAATTCTGGAAAAATATCTAGTATTCTCGATCCATCGTTTACCATCTTTACGTGTATTATGCATTTCATTACACAAAAAGTACACATGAAAATATTCAGCATTTTTGCCTATTTTGGTCCTTACTTGATACTGTTTATGTCCATCAATTAGGAGTCAAATTCAGGCTCACCCCTCTTTTTTTGAAAAGGGGGGGGGGCAGTTTTGCCAAATTGTTTTGCAACATGAGACAATGGCTAGTGGTAGTTGACATACCTCACTTAAGAATTCCTCAAAATGCCACTGTATCAGGACTGCTATGGAAGAGATCTTTCTTCAGATTCCTCCTCCAATTTATTGATTATATCCATGAGCATGACCTTCACATCTCTTCATCTTTCACCACATATACTTGAGATGCTGTGCTGCCCTTTCCTCCTCCCCTCCATCTTCCCCCGCATCTACTTAAGATGCTGCACTGCCCTCTCCTTCTTTCTTTTCTCCTTTCTCTCCACCTCCTTATCATCATCCACATCTACTTGAGATGATGTGCTGTCCTTTCCTTCTCCTTTCTCCCCCCTCTTCATCTTCATCCACATCTACTTAAGATGATGTGTTTCTCTCCCATTTTCATCTTCATCCACATCTACTTAAGATGATGTGCTGCCCTTTCCTTCTCCTCTCTCTCCCCCTCTTCATCTTCATCCACATCTACTTAAGATGATGTGCTGCCCTTTCATTCTCCTCTCTCTCCCCCTCTTCATCTTCCTCCACATCTACTTAAGATGATGTGCTGCCCTTTTCTCCCTCTTTCTCTCCCTTTTTCATCTTCCTCCATAAGATGATGTGCTGCTCTTTCCTTCTTTCTCTCCCCCTCTTCATTTTCCTCCACATCTACTTAAGATGCTGTGCTGCTTTCTCCTTCTCTTTCCTCTCCGCCTCCGTTTTGTCCTTCTCCATGATGATCTTGAGGAGATGTTTGGCGAGGAGCGACAGGAGCTTGTCCGCTGGGTCCATGGCCCCCCTCTGGATCCACTTAGGGATGGTGATGCGGGCGTGTCGGAACCCCAGCTTCTGAAGAATGTAGTCCACTCCGACAGGCTCGATCTGTTTCCCTCCCCAAGACAGCAACCTGTGATGAAGTGACATAAACACAAACACAAATTATACTACTACCGGTATACAATAGTTTTCAAATTAAAATCATTATTATTATACTGGGCTTTTCCCATTAGGCCCAAAGCACTTAAATCAGGGTGTGGACGTGATTAAACACAAGGAATGTATTAACCTGTTGAAGACTAAGTACGAGTTAACTCATGTTGTGGTCTATGGAAAATGCATCTTATAGTGAAATCAAATTGTCTCCAACAGGTTAATTTGTAAAGGTGTTGTTAGAAATAGTTACTGAAGTACACATAGAACAACATAATGGGAGTGCATCTCTGCACAGTATACTATAACTGTATCACTCTACTCAAGAACACATAATAAGAATGATAACAAGGTTACAAATAAAATTTGTATTAATGGCATGATACCTTTTACCATCATGTAAAGATTTTGATGTATATATTGCTTATGACCATTTTTTCTTTATTTATATTCTGGCATGCCAAGGTGAAACAAATTATAAAAGCGGTCACTTAACTACAGTCCTGTTTCTGCAGAGTTCTTTACATTTCATAATTATCCTTGTTTTTCCCAATGAATTTAAAAAAATTCCAGGATTATTATTTCAACTGTTGAGAACATTTCAAATGCTGCTTGGTCACAAGACAATAAATTTCCATATCCCCCCCCCCTTGATTTAACCAATTGTTATCAAATTCCTGAACTTCTGCCAGACTGAAAACCAAGAGGAACTCATTTCCCCTATTTCCACGACAGCTGGGAACCCTGCTCTGGTATATTTGGATGCAAGTCCAGAATTAACGGACCCTACTATACAGTGTATAATTCGTTGGTTGACCGGCCGGCAGAAGGGCCTTATCACCAAATCGTCTCTAACTTGAAAGCCATTGGTTTTTTCATTCGATTGGGACCAGAATTAACTGACTCCTGTCCTACATTAAGTCAGGGCTCAACACCAGCACTGCCCGCTTGCCTGGGGCAAGTAAAATTTCATATCAGGCAAGTAAAACTCAAATTGTTCAAATTTACTTGCCCAATCGGGTAAGTCAAATTTAGACATGACATGAACAAAACATGTCCAAAAAATCTTACCAAAAACAAACAAAATATGTCAAAAACTTTGTCTTCAGTTCACTTATACTAAATTTCATCATTATTTTATTCATTGTACTTCATTTTAGGACTCTTTAAATTTATAAATCACACCTTCTCAACACCAGAAGTAAAATAACACATGTCCAATGCTATAAAAAGGCCTTATTGGTTAAATTTAGGGGGAATAATTATTAATGTTTTTGATTATCAATTGTTCATTTTTGAGCAAGTTAATTTTTTCATTGGGGCAAGTAAAAATTTGAAAGTGATAATTTCACTTGCCCAAAGGGCAAGTACGAAACAAAGTTAGCGTGGAGCCCTGGCTAAGCAGTGTAAATACAACACTGAAAGAGTACGAATATACAACAACATACTGAACATACATTGCCAACCCGGCATCTAGTCAAATCAACTGGGACCAAGGGAAAAGATTCAATTTGAGAATATAACTATCAGAGGATCACACACAATGAAACAAAGAAAATAAAGAAATGGAAAGACCTTTGATTGAGGCAATATTCACCTTACACAACTACAACAAAGGCAAAGTTAACTGTTACGGCATAAAAAAATATTTTCTTTGACATCTGTGAAGTCACGTGTTGTTACACAAGGCAGACAAACTACATTTGATCACTTGGTACTCTTTCAGTTAGGACATGCTACAACATTGATCAAATCTTTCCTGCATAATTCATGATCGGCACCGCTTTGCAGAGAATACCAGTACTCTTGGATATAACAAATCCAAGACATGCGTCACAAGTTTATCCTTACTAAATAATGCATCCTTCAATACATGCCACAGTGCAGCGAACATTTTTAATTACTTACTGTCTAGAACATACATCATCCAGGAATGAATTGAATCTTAGAATTGGTTTGGGTATCATTTTTATTCCATTGGTTGAGTTTGTTTGCATTTGTGATTGGTTCAATGTCTGTCACATGGCATTTTCTATTTTGAGCACCACCCGCGAGGAGTGTAACGACCGTTCGTTACTCGGTCATTACACAGGCGTGCATATTTCGGAAGTCCCAATTAACACGTAAAACATAGCGCTTACGTGCGGAATCCGCAACTGTATGCGCGTTTGCAGGGTGTTTTCTTCCGAACTGCGGGTACTAAATTTGGAAGTGTAGCAAAGTTCAAGGTTAACACTGGGTAAAGTTCGTTGATTTTGAGTTATGATTATAGTTAAAATAAGAATGAAGACTAAATTAGTGTTTTATAGGTTTATGAAATTGGTACTCGAATAACTAGAGTATACGTTTATGGAATTATATCCCTATCCGTACTGCAAATAAAAATATCGCGCAGCTGTATGCTGTGCAACACACACATACTCATAGGGGTACCGAAAGTACATTTTCGCTTCCTTTTTTTTTACTTTGTGTAGGTTTCCGTGTTAATTCAATAACGGATATAAAACAAATATGTCTTGTCCTGAGAGTCTCTGTTTGAAATATGACGCCCTCAGTTACGTTGTCCACGTAACATCGCGCTCGTCATAGTTTCAACCAGAGACTCTCGTATCAGTACATACGTTATTTGTATACTGTATACCCATTATTTTCAGGGTTGGCATTTTCCCGGGAAATACTGGGAAATACTGGGAAATACTGGGAAATACGTGGGCAATACCTAGCCGTGTACAAGGTCAACTAAGAAGGCCATTAATGCAGTTCATTTGGGCTCTTCTTACACAAAACCATTTTTAAACTGATAAATTTCAGATGAAAAGACTCTGAAAAACCTCTTTTCAATTTTGATAATTTAATTCAGTGTTATTTCATATACTGTCCAATACATACAGTATCACACTGTACATTATTCAGGTGCTACATTGTGGGGTGCAGCCCTCATCTTGCTGAAGTGTGCTATTTTAAGTGTTCTGGATTTATGGAGCAATTCAGATATTTGCAGACTGAAATGACTGAATAAAAAATCTAAAATAAAAGCAGGTGATTTTGAAATTTCCATACTTTTAGTATTGATTTGGCTGTGTAGAAAATCTGTCCCACCAATCATAATGAGTCCCTTGTTCCCCACCATCACTTAAGTTAGTGTTTTGTTGTATTTTGTGTTGAATCACACTTACTGAACAATAATCTCTACATTTTTGAGTTATTATCATTCAACAAATAATTTTTTATAGTATTTCCCAGTGTTTCCCGGCATTTCCCGTTTTTGTCAAAAATAGCAAGGCGGTATTTACCGGTAAATACCGGTATTTACTACCCGGTATTTACCGGCCAACCCTGATTATTTTATTCACACTTAGTATCAGACCATTTTGTTTTTCAGGTCAAGAAAAATTATGAATGTGTAAACCCGTTGGAGACAATTTCAGTTCACTATTATAACACGCATTTTCCATAGACCCCAACATGGATTAATTTGTACTTAGTGTTCAACGGCTTAATTAATTTTTTGAATTCTTAAGTCATTACAAATTGGCAGCTGTGTATTTTTCTACACGAGTAACCCTCCATTTGTTTCATACACATAATTTTACAAAATTTTCATTTTCTCCTGAGAAACGTCTTCGGCATCACTGTACTCGAGTACGTTAAGACTAAGACAATTTTAGACTCTAAATTTGTGAAATAAGTGTGTTTATGCATAAAAATTCAACGAAATGAACATTTAGTGGTATTTGTTTATCAAATCAATGGAAGTTTACTATCAGTGAATGTCACAACATTGCCAATTTTGTAAAGAATAAAACAAAAAAAAAATCATATTTTTATTCTTATTTGTCCAATTTGTCCTCAAACTTTCACTGATGTGTTTCCCTGACTTTAATATGTGCCATAGTCCAGTGAACAGCTTTAATTGCTTACTGTCTGGAACATACATCATCCAGGAGAGGATTGAATCTTAGAATTGGCTTGGGCATCATAACCTATTTTATGCCCATTATTTTATTCACACCTTTTTTTTTTTTTAAGTAACCTAGTATTTAGTATTAGACCATTTTGTTTTTCAGTTCAAGAAAAAATAATTCATAATTCTTAATTCATTACAAATTGGCAGCTATGTATTTTTTACCCAAGTAACCATCCATTTGTTTCATACACACAATTCCACTAAATTTCATTTTCTCTGGAAAAACATTTTCTTCATCGCTGTACTTGAGTATGTTCAGACTAAGACAATTTTAGACTTTAGATATGTGAAGTAAGTGTGTTTAGGCATAAACATTCAAGGAAAAGAACATTTAGTGGTACTTGTATATGAAACAAAAAAGGTTACTAACAGTTAATGTTACAACATTGGCAATTTTGTAAAGAATTTACTTTTAAAAAAATCATATTTTTATTCTTATTTGTCCATTTTTTCTCAAACTTTTACTGATGTGTTTTCCCAGATTTTTCTGCTCCTTTTTAAAGCAACTTGCTTTGAGCCTGGAAATCCCATTAATATGTTATTTTGTTTTCCTAGGATTTACACCATTTCAAGACTTAAAAGAGCAACTATGGAACGTGACAACATCAGCACCTCACTGGCGCCTCCTTAACGACAGTTTTAAAAGGCAACATAGCAAGCTGCTGGTCATATTTTGAAAGGATACCAGACAAAGGACAAAATAGAAAATGGGTACAATATAATAAATAATGAAAGCTGTAAATCCACGTGTTTCAACTAACATTTATTATGCTCTGCCCATCCCCCACCCCATAGTCCAACTCCCATCCCCGCTCTCATTCATGCCAATGCTCAATTCAAGTAACAATACTCGTATTAGTTTCGGATGCAAATCAGGTTCATTTCTGTTTGATTTGATTCTCTATGACTTTCAGGATAACAAAGATGTGACAATATAAATATGTACGCAGAAAATTGAAAACTAGATAACGAGAATATAGCATAAAATCTTGAGTAAAATCAATATCTGATAAGAAATTCTAGCGTGCAAAACACAAGCTTTACAACTCGTAGTGATCCTGTCGTGCACATGTCTTGTTGTAGGGCAGCAAACATATAATGGAATGCCACCTAAGGCCATGGCTTACGGTGCCCTTTGTGCCCCACTCATACTTAAAGGGAGAAGGTGCCAGCAACTAACAGGCATAAGTTAAGAAAATATTTGAGTTCTTGCCAACCAATCAGATTGCACGTGCACTGCAGGGAGCTGACCATGCGTGACCAATGCATGCCATGCGACGTGTGTTAGCCGCACCGTGGTAATGTATGCACTGTTTGAATTGATAAGCTCCTCCCCCTAAAGCTGTTTCTGCAAGTTTTGTCTTAGGGTAAAACTTACGAAGATGTAAAATAAACACAAATTAACTAATTTATAGGGCCTTGATGAGGGCGAGTATCACACAGTACCCCTTATTTAGACTGTTTTTGTCACCATGTACCATAATTCTCACAATACTCACAATGTCATTTTTATTCTTAACTTATGCCTGTTAGTTGCTGGCGTCTTCTCCCTTTAACTTATAGATAAATAGCATGATTGAAGGTAGTCTTCAAATTGGAGGGAAACTATTCTAGAATCAAGTAGACTATGCAACATTTGATTTTGCTGTGAAAATCTTGTGGTCAAACATGGACTCCTTCCTATTTCCATGTGAACTTCCATTAATATCCGTTGTGGCAGACAAATCTGCTGTGTAGCTTCTATGGGATGTATTTCAATTGGGGCATGAGAGAAATTAAATACTGGTATGTTCATGCTTTATTCTCTTGAATACAAAAAAATTAAAGACAAATCTTTCCAGCTGGGAGATTGATCATTCTCATTTTACTATTACGTCACCATTCGTGCAATCTTGGATCCATACGACTATGTACATAAAAACACAGCATGTATGTAACAATCAAGCATTGACGGACCGTGAATCAATTTTAGGTGTCATATAAAACAAATAACGAATTTGTCATTTGTGCAATAGACAAAATATTTCATTAGGTGAAAGATGAAATGCTCTATTCAACTCAGCTGCGCCTCACTGAATGGATCATATTTTCATCTTTCACCTCATGAAACATTCTGTCCATTGCACTCATAAACATTCATTATTTCCATGATATTTCAACTCATTTGGTTCTTGAGGCTTTTCAAGTGTTCCCAATCATGTTATTAGCCTTCAATATGCCAGTCAAATTACAGCTCTATGTGTGTATTGTGTGGTACATATTTGCATCTTTGGTACTTTAAAAGTTAAGGCCCCAATGAATGTGCTCTTTCTTCTCATGGCCTTAGTGCCCTTCCTGACCCTTTCCCCCTTTTATATCTGTAAGCTTCCTTAACCCTAATCAGGCTGGGCTTTTTTGGCTATGCTATATCTGGGGGTGGGGGGCGGATTCTGCCCCCCCCCCCCGAGATCTCGGCCGTTGATGCGCGATCACGCCAAAAATCGGCACGCTCGTTACCCATCACGTAATCTACAAGACTGTATAGTTAATTACCAGGAATTAATTTCATATCAATTAATTATGCTAATTTATGCATAAAATCATAATTAAGCTGTATATCACTAATTAAAGCTCCAACACTGCTAATTTTTGTGTTTGGACACTCTTTTTAGCATTCTTAACAAGTTTACTTGAAAAAAATCCGGAATCAAAATTGATTTCCTATGTATTTTATTGTTTTTTCAAATTTCTAATGTATTTCTCTGTTTTTTCAACCTTTTGTTTTCTATTGTTTTTTGATGAAATTTGTCAGGGACAGCACAAAATTAATTAATTTCAACCAATAAAAGTAAAAATACTCATACATTTATGAATTTTGGCTGAAAACACAATTTGTATTGGAAATGTACACAAAATCACGTTTTTGAGCGATTTTTGGGGTAACATGCAAGTACAAAATGTTACGTAACTTGGGAACCGCGTACCCGGACGTCGCAAATTTGGTCTCAAAAGATGCGCGACATTAGAGAGAATAAAGTCATGAAATGCCGTGGCAACTGCTTCG
>JZLH01S0612544.1:10209-22976 GCA_001188425.1 Eucidaris tribuloides
CCACACAACCATCACCACGACACACACACACACACCACACACCACACACATCACATCACACACAGCCACCACACTGGCTTTCACACACAGCTACACAACACACCACACAAATGGACCCCGCCAAAAACGCATGCTGGGCGTGAAGGGAATGAGAGTTATATTATTATATGCATATATCGCTTTCTATATAAGCATTATTTATGTTTACTTAGGCAGTGAAAACTATCACAATTTTAAAGGAGGTGTCTTTGATAGATGAATCGTTAACAATTTTGTAGATTGACATATACCATCTAACTTAATTATAATTGTAATGTTTATTGTTCACGATCAAAAGAAATATCACAAATTTACAAATAAATAATTAGCAATCATTATGAAAAAAACAAAAAAGTGACAAGAACGTTTTATAAGAAAACATATCATATAAGAAAAGTACCACCATAATTAAGAAATGTATAGTAGAGCACAGCTCCCTCAAAGATCCCCCGCCCCATAGCACACATATGGAGAAGCGGCTCTCCCAGTCAAGGATCCCCATGCTGGTACAGGCTCCATACATACTTTCTCAACCATAAGTTAAAATTACACATTCTATTCCAAAGAATCAAAATTTACTCCTTTTCACAGGACAGATAACTTGACTATTCCTTTATAATGAAATACAAGTACATAGTGTTCCTGAATACTTTAATTAATGATAAATAAAGTATCAATCAAGTAGTCCAGTATCAATCTTTCAATCAACGGCACCTGTTTAGAAATAATCACTGCATCTTGGACTTTTTTTAAATTTGTTTTGATGTGTTTTATTTCGGCATGTACCCCATATTGAATTGTAAGAACGAATCACGATCAGACGTACCTCAAGATTTCATAGAACATAATTTGGAATATTTGTGGAAACTGTTACACAAAAAATACTAAACAGATAAGATATATCTACAGAACTAGAAAAAAAGGGAAGTGCTATATGCCCCTATCAAAGGAGTAAAGAATAGGAAGAAAATAATAACTTTTGCTCGTTGCAAATTATGACGCTTGACAGAAAACACCTCTAATTTTTACATTTGCAAGGTTGCCTTAAAATAAGGTTAGGCCTATGGTGCAAATTTTACCAAATTCCTCATAGTATTTTTTATTTTTTTTTCGGGGGGGGGGAAGAACAGGAAATCGCATGAAATCAGTTTGTTGCTTATCATAAAGAACATTTGTACCGCAAATTATGCTTAATTTTTATCATTGTTCATGCACTGTAGATAATATAGGAAAGAAATAGGACACAACAGGTGGGATAAAAGAAGAGTATGGCGAACAAGAAAAAGAAGATTATGGACAAGGAAAACAGGAGGAACACGAACAAGCAAAATAACAGGCAGAGCAAGAAGACCATGAAGAAGAGAAGCAATAGAATAAGCACGAAAGCAAGAATAACCATAAACAGAACACTGATCGAATACACAAACAAACGAAGAGTAATTAACAACCATCCTTCAGAATAGACGAGTCTTCGCTTTGCGGTCATTGATGCTTCGCCATGATGACGTCATAATTGCGAGGCCCACGTGACCGTGAACGGTTTCATCATGTCGAGGGCAAGGTCAGCCACATGAAGTACCTGTATAAGAAAATGACATGGATACCAGGCCTCCAAATAAATTCAAAGAATTTCATTTGAAAAAAAATGATAAGCGTAGAAAAATCTCACCGGGAAATGACAAGATTGGAAGTAGTCCCCAATTGAGGACACAATGCTTCCAAAATCAAGTATACTGTTTAAAGTTTCTTCTGCGAAAATTTCACATAGTCATACATTAACTCCTTGTGCAGCAATTATTATTACATAATGATGTGATGGTAAAATTTGGTGCGTGCTCTCTTTTAGATCAATTTCTATCAGGGCCAAAGAATTAATGCAATACGGATAAATCAATATTTGTTTCCCCTCAAATTTATAACACAATGCTCCCAAAATCAAGTATACTGTTTAAAGTTCTTTTTTCAAAGACAAATCCTTCAGGCCTGTACACCCTTGCCAGTGTATATATTGGTATATGTTTCAACTCATTTGGTTCTTGAAGCATTTTTGACTTCCCAAACATGTCACTGCCATTTAAAGTGAAACAGTAAAAATAATAAATACGACGGCAAAGACAACGACGACGACGACGACGACGACAACAACAACAAAGTACAATAAATACGTAATAGTCACAGACTTCATTGTGCAGCATTTTGTGCTGTTCTAGACTAAAATGTAGCTTCCAGAGACCGTAAAATTGCCCCTCCCCCAAAAGGAGTATTAGAGCTTCCTTACGTGTATCTCGTCATTGAAGTTTACGCTTTGTGCTGGTGATGACGTCGTCCCATCATGAATAATGACATCACTGCTTCCGTCATAATCATCGGCGCCATAGATGTAGATATGCTCGAAGACCAACATGTTAGGATCTGTGTAACCAGCGATCTCAACCGTCACGTTTAACACGCCCTGTAAGTGTTTATAGAGAGAGACACGCCATTAAACGTGAAAAGCTTTTTCTCTAGTAAATGACAAAGTGAAATAAAAGTACAATTACAAAGATTATAATTAATTACACCATAACAAATATTGTTAACAAGATTTTATAGTTCAAACAGGGTAGCGCAATTAATCTATTTTCCATTTTCACAAAATGAGATGTACACACAAGTTTACTTCAGTGAATCTTGTGAAAGTTTTGTATAAGCAATAACCATTTCTGCAAATCTCTCAATTTTAAATAAAATTTGAATTTCCAATGATACAAAAAATACAATTGCAGACAAGCTGAATAAATAACTTTGCGGTATCGCAATTCGTCTAACGAAAACAAGCTTTTATGGTGAATGTTTTCTGTTAAGCCGACGAGCACTGCAAACAGATTTGAAGATAGCTTATACTGCCACTAAATTTCTCATCTGGACATTTCGCGGAAAAGAAACTCACAATGTTGAAAAATTATCTATCATAAAACTTATTACGTTCAGGTCAAATCAAAATGCAAATTTGGCAAGTGACATGATTGGGAACACTCGAAAATGCCTCAAGAACCAAATGAGTTGAAATATATACCAACTATACACTAGCAGGAGTGGATCTCCCACCTGGGAGGATTTCTCTGTAATTTGTTTACCTAAGGAGAATCAAGCATAAACGTAGGATTATCTTAATTTTATCCGGGTACGATAAAAATAAGCACCATAGAGAGCCACACAACAGGTTTCCGTGCTACGAGTGACATTGGCATTGTTTATTTTAGAATGAGTCAACGTTTGACTGCAGGATTTTCACAGGAGAATCCTTGCATAGTTTACTTGATTCTAGAGTAGTTTCAGCCCAAGTTGAGGTCTACGCCCAATCATGTCATTTACCTTTACGTTTTAAGACATAAACAATAGAAAAATGCTAATTTCTCTCTCGTCCTCGATACAATATTAAAGTTTTATACTCAAAGTGTACACAGGAAATAGAAATGAAACAAAAATAAAATAAAATAGGAGTTATCATGCTAAAATACCACAAGAAAAACAAGGAACAAAGAAGACGAAGAGAAAAAGGGTGAAAGGAAGAAGGAGGAGATGGAGGTGAAAGAGGGGGAGGAGGAGAAGGAGAGGATAAATATAAATGAGAATAAGATGGAGAAGAAAAAGAAGAAGCAGCAGAAGAAGAAGGAGAAGAAGAAGAAGGAGGAGAAGAAGAAGAAGACGACGACGAAGAAGAGAAGAAAAGAAGAAGAAGAAAAAGAAGAAGACTACGACGAAGAAGAGAAGAAGAAAAGAAGAAGAGGAAGAAAAAGAGGAGGAAGAAGAAGAATGAGAGAGGGAAAAGGAAAAAAGTGACAGAAGAACAGAAAGATGAGGAGGAAGGGCGTAGGAGGAGTAGGAAGATGAAAGAGAAAACAATAAGAAAATAGCAGTATTAAAAACAATAAGGAAATGAAAACTATACCATCGAAGATGATTGTTGTTTCATTTCTCTTGGGCTAAAAATGGAATATAATTCTGGTAATTCGATAGTTATATACAATAAAGCTGAAGACTTACGTTCGATGCATGAAATTGTAACAGGCTGTACATTCCATTTTCGTATGTGTCTGAAAGAGCAACAAATGAAAATCTCTTTTCACAAAATTGTGACAGATAATACTTGTTATGGATGTTTATTAGTAATACCAAGAAGTCATCTTTCAGCAGTATAACATATCGTGCCTCTTTTAAATGACTGTCGCTCAGCAACGCCTGTTACGAATCCTCACAACTTTCAAAATATCCCCAAGCCAAACATTTCCATTACAAAAGCACCATGTTTAGTTAAATAATGAAGTATTAATATAAAGCCAGAGAAAAATGATGACATACCTCGTGTCTCTCCATCATCCCAGAACAGAGTGCCCTTGGCTTTGTGGTTGTCATCCAGTGATACGATGAGACCGAGTGGGTTAAGGCGACTGGAGAAAAAGGTTAGCATGACAAATGTTGATAGATTGCAATCAAATAGTCAAGAAGAAAACGTGACTGCACAAATAAAATGCAACCACTTACAGGTATGACCTTTGATATTCTATCTAACAGAAATACCTTATTTCTAATATACCTTCTCACTTAACCGCAATAATAACTAACGATATGACTTGAAAGATGACAATCAATGCCAAGTTCATTGAGCTATGACTCTTGCTAGGGCCACGTACATGTATGATCAACACCCATCCCAGTGTCCTTCAGATATCGCAACAACGAGATCAAGGTGTACGGATCTCGAAAGACAGCCCGAAAACATAATGCCTCCGGTCTCTTCAATGTGGAGGCATAATACAATGTTGCTCTTAAAAGTTTATTGACACATCAGACAAGGAAGCGAGGTACTGCAATGCACCCATGTGCATAAAATCATTCCATGGCCCTTCGTTGAGCCCCCTCCCCTCTGCTGGAAGGATCCCTGACAATATACCACACTCTGTACACGTGTGGATGACTTATCAGGGACTGATGTGGACGTTGTGATCTCACTAATGTTCTAGGATTTCTCACCCAGAGAACAAACTCCCCCGCGGACGAGATTCCCACCTGACAACTCCCCAAAGGACCCCCCCCCGAGACGACTCCTGCCTGTACAACTCTCCCGGGGTAACTTGGGTGTTGTCCATGGGACGGGGGGGGGTGTCCTTGGGGGAGTTGTCCTCGCGGAGTGGTCCTCCGGGATCTGTCTTTTCCTTAGGGAGAGTTGCCAGGAGGGAGTCGTCCCAGGGGAGTTGTCCTTCAGGGCAGTTCTCAGGTGGAAATGTCCCCGGGGAAGTTGCCAGGAGGGAGTTGTCCTTCGGGGAAGTTGCCAGGAGGGAGTTGTCCCCGGGGGAGTTGTCCCTCCGGAGGAGTTTTCAGGTGGGGATCGTCCCAGGGGGAGTCGTCCTGCGGGGGAGTAGTCCTATAACCGTGGTGGCACATTAGTGCGATCACAAAGTTCACATCGGTCTCTGATAGGTCAGGTTACACAACTAGTGACGTAGTTATCCGCACCACTCACCTGTAAACTGTTGTGTTCGCTGGCGCCTGAATCGGTAGAATGTAGCCACCGCGAACATGGAGGTTGATGTGCTCCATTGGGGCCTGCAAAATGGTCAGTTTTCCTCTGTCGCCTGTCATCTCGGCACCCTGTGAAATGAAAAAAAAAATGAATCAGAAATCATATCTTTGAGAAAATTGATAATACAACGGAATGATTGGTGGGTCCAATCATTTTCAAAAGAAGTTTACAGATGAAATATTTCGTCAGACTAATTATACAAACATAATTTGACGTAAATAGTGGATAAAAATATTAAAATAATCTAACGTACATAATATACATACTGACACTGACACATTGAGCGTATATTTTGACAAACTAAAACATTAAATCTTGTTAAATAAGTGGCGTTTAAAAAAATAAATTACTCAGATCAAACTTTGCGATGTAATTGCAAAATAAATCAAATAATCACTAATTTAAAACAATTCATTTGAAATACTGTATAAGTACATGCATAAGTAATTAATAAAATTCTAATCAATAAACGTTCATAAACTTGTTTGAAAATGCTATACATACCGTGTAATAATCGTACCATCTCGCATCAGGAAAATACACCTCCACAGTTGTTTCGCCCTGTAAAAAGCAACCAATAACACCATCAAATGCAGTCGAGAAGTGACTGCACACTCTTATTTACGGTCGAACTCTCGCCAATTACATTTAGTTTAGCAGCCTTCATAGTGACTCGCGTGACATTTGAAACAAAATTTACGTTTCAATGTCATACTGTTATCAAACTGCTATGGCGTTATTCAAACGCAAATTTAACATGTTGTTTGAGTCAAGGCATTGGCAATACATATTTCAGTTCTGAAGTGATTGTTCAATATCAATATGTTTTATATTACAATTTCTTTGACGTGACTCGGTGAAGGACAGAAAGAGAATTGTCACAAGTACTTATTCAAATTGATTTCTATGAAAAGCAGTGTGATTTAAGTTAGTTTTGTGAACTGACTGATACCCTAGCTTAAATGCTGGTAAGTTAGATTGTGAAATTTCATTTTGTTGGAGAAATGGTCAAAGAAAATGTGACTGGCGTGAAAATGCGTGATCGCGTGCCAGTCCAGTTTTTATAGCTGTCATAAGTGTTTAAAGACTTAAATTATAATGTTACATGAACAAATATGATGCAATTGTGAATACCTTTCGAAAGAGTGTTAAAATTCCAGTTTTGGGGGACAATTAAAAAAATTACCCATTCTGTGACTCGCGTGAGACAAGGTTCAAGGTTCTACCACCATTTGACTGCCAAAATATCAAAACTATGAACTTCAAACAAATAATATGTTTTCTAGACTGAAATTTTGTGCTGAATTCATTTCTGAAGTCAGAAATGCAAAATATGCTTTTGTTTTTTTTAGATTCTTCAACATTTTGTGAGTGTATATGTTGCAGTGTAGCTACTGGGCACATGTAGTCTCAGTTCTAGACAATGCAACTTTTTTGACCTCCATTGTACACTCACTCTCTGACTGTTTTACCTCCAAAGATACTTACCGTGCCTTAAATCCAGATTTTTGTATTATCCAAAGCAGTTGACCGAAGATAGCAGTTTCCTTATCAATATAAAGATGGATTAATCTAAATGGTTTGGAAGCCAGAGTAGGGCATATGTTGCCTTTAGAACAGTGTCATAATAAATGCAAATTTTGTGCATACTATTCTGTTTGACAAAGGTTGTTGTTAGCAACCTGACAGCTTGCTGGAGGCTTGCCAGACACAGCAACAACTAATGTATGCATATTGCATTTTTGGTATAGAAAATATATTCATAAGAACAGGTGGGTAGTTTTAGAAGAGAAAATATCCATAAATTTCAATACATTATGAAAATAGTAGAATGTAGTCGTATAAATTTGGGTTCAAAATCAGTAAAATCTAACTTGTCAAAAATTTATTTTGAAAAAAGTATGAAGGCAACAATATCAGAAATCTGATCACTTGAGGGGAAATATAAGGGGCACAATTGATTAAATTTTCAGGCCTGTAGCTTGACCGGTTTTCTCAGAATAATTTTTTTGACAAATGCACTTATTTTTTTCACACTTCTCAAAATTAAGGGGTAGGGGTAAAATTTTTCCATTTTTCTCCAATTTATTTATTTACATGTAAAATGAAATTATAATGATTTTGTAGCTAATTAAATTTTGCATAGGATAAGGGGAAATTCAGCCCCCTAAATATTTTTTACACACATTTGGCAGTGAAATGGTGGTCAGAGCTTAAACCCTGTCATGACATATTTTATGAGTGTTTTTCATAATGAAATAGGCATTCTGGGAGAATGTGACAAGCATTTGAAAAAAAAATTATCAATGTTTTATCAAATTGACTGGAAAAACTTACCTACTGAAATCAGATAAAGCAATCAGCTTCACTTATTTTCTCAGTTTTTGATCTATACTCTGGTTTGTGACTTGTCCGACATACAGCATGCGTGACTCGCGTGACACTCATGAGATTGTTTTTTCTTCAAGATATGCAGGGCAAATGAAAATGTTTAAACTTCTCTTGATAGACTACCACCACTTCTTCACTTACATGTCAAACACCAGCTGAAAAACTTTTTAGTTATTTAGTAATCTTAAAAAATCCCCTTATTTTGTGACTTGCGTGACATATTTCACAGGTGTTTTCATGATGAAATACTGGGAAAATACGAAAAGCATTTGGAAAAATTCTTAATGTTTTATCAAACTTACTGGAATAGCTACCTAATGAATGCAGAAAAGGCAACACGTTATGAATCAGCTTCATTTTTTTCTCTGTTTGTGATTTATACCCCAAATCCTTCTTTTTTACCACAAAGTTCATGTATGTTCAGGAGGCTGTAACTTTAATTCAAATGCTTTATTTTAAAAAATCTTTGAGATTTAGATGGTTTCAATATTCCTCTTTTGAATCGTATGTGACAAAAAAATCACTTGCTTCACTTTAATTTTTGAGTTTGACGTTGACCCTTACGTGGAATGGCTGTTAGTACCTTATAATTCAAGGATCAGATTAGTCATATCAACAACAATAAAAAATGCCTTATGGCAGATTATTTATAATTATTAAATGTACTATAAATTAGTAATTAGTAAACTCCTTCCTTCCTCGAAGGAAAGAGTTTGCATGGTGTAGGGATAAGCAATTGAGTCAGAGAAGTTTACGATTCACCACGTACATGTACAAAGAGATCTGAGAAATTTCTCACTTGTGGAATAATTTGTAGCCCTTAGAAGGACTACGAGATATTGAAAAGTTGTTACATTCAGATAGATTGACTACTCTTCATAAGAGGTTAGCTAGACTGGAAGTGTGTGTTATTTAAGTGGTGAAGAAGGATATTTAACCTATCCGAAACGTCCAATAGTATACGAATAATTTATGAGTTGTGAATGCATTGGGCACGAATATTACACGACGCGCGAGATAAACCACTGCACTATTCAACAAGGCGCGTAGCGCCGCGTTGAATAGTGCAGTGGCGAATCTCGCGCGGAGTGTAATATTACGTGCCCCAATGCATGAACAAAATCATAAATTATTCGTTTTATACAACACCTTATCCTTACACCACTATTCAAGATTTGTTCTGATCTACGTCCCAGAACTGGCGGGGTGCCAGGCGGCAAAGCCCCCAAATGAAGGTTAACATTTTGCAATGAAGTATCAATTCAAATTAATTGCAATGAAGAATTAATTATAAATTTAGGACGCTACACGTTAACAACAGCTGCAATCCCCCGGCCGCCAAGCAGTGACATTTTTTGTGTTAAAGTGCAACCAATTTTCAGTAATTTTGTAATAAAATCGCCATTTTCATGTTAAGTTTGTACAGGACTATGTGTGCTTGCATTATGTTTTGATGAGTCAAAAAACAATTCCGCGAGCGAGCGTAGCGAGCGAGCGATTTGGACAAGTTTGAAACTCTAAGAAGAAAACGCGTTTTGTGGTGTATTATTTCAATCTAAATAATTTAAACTGCAATGTGAGCACAAACGGAATTGTGTTAGTGTTTATCCAGGCCTGTAGCCAGGATTTTTCAAGGGGGAGGGATGCGTAAGTCAAGAAAATGAATCTTTGACGGGGCCGCGGAACTTTTTGATGGTGGGTAGGGGCTGACAATTCGAGCGGGTGGAGTCCTGGGGCCCGCCTAGTATAGGATCTCGGGGGTCAGGGGGCGGTAGCCCCCTGAAGCTCTCGGGTCCTAGCAGTTCCGTGAGGCTATTTTGACTCTTTGCTAACACCATTTCTTCGTGAAATGAACTGGTCAACATAATGAAAAATTCCCCACTTTCAAACTTGTTGGCACTTCCGATGTATAACATTGTGTGTTATGAAATGCTGATTTCTTAATCATTGTGATAATTTGTCGGGGTCATTGGCGCAGCCCCTGAAGTCATAATTCTAGCAATTTATGAGCTTATTCTGACCTTATGATTGCACTGTTTAGTGAAATGTACAGTAAAAAAATAATTAAAAAATAACAAGAACAAGTTTTATATAAGGACTTACATGTATTCTCATAAGTCTATTATTTCAAAAGGTGATTTAAGAGCCAATTTTGTACCTGGTTCGCCCCAACTTTTCTTTTTCTTTTTTCTTCCTTTCTTTTTTTTTTGCCGGCCGATGGAGGGGGGGGGGGGGGGCACGTGCCCCGTACCCCCCTAGTTACGCCACTGCTGCCAAGTAAAATGTGATGTGCAGAGAAACCGATATAGTGTTTGAAAGCCGATGGTTTGCACTATAAAACCATTGAACCTAGCGTAAAAATACAATCAAACATACACAATTTTAATTCTGTATTGCAACTTGGCGCTCGGAGCGCGCCAAACATGTTTGACATTTTTTCACTCCCATCCCAAAAATGGATTGACGCCCCTGGTAACCCGCGCTGAGAACCCCCTAGCAAACCTAGATCCATGAATGACCTTTCTTTCCCAATGGTAGGGGCACCATATTCATAAATATGAACTAAATTGAAGTTTGGGGCTTTATAGCTACTTTCTTGCTTTAAACAGGCCCGTAACCAGTATTTTTTTGGAGGGAGGTTCGGAAAATCTGAGTGAACGGACCTTTTGCGAGGGAGCGAAGCGACCGAGCGGGGGAGGGCTGGGGCTGGGAGGGGGTATCTATATTTTTGGCTCCCTTTAGTGACAAATCAATCCGAATATTTCATCCTTTTTCATTTCATTATTCTGGCTAATTGGACAATAATATTTGCATTTTTGCCTTAAAAAATATGAAAGTATATACTTTCAATTAGCAAGATTATTACCATATTAGCGTATTAGACGTTTTTGTTTGTTTGTTTTTGGTTTTTGGTTGTTGTTGTTGTTGTTTTTGTTTTTTGTTTTGTTTTTTTGTTTTTTTTTTTGGGGGGGGGGTCTACGTATTTTTTATTTGTTCAACTAATTATCTTATTAATGCCCGAATAACCACATTTTATATTTAGAGCTATATGCTGGAGTAGCCAATTCTTATGAGGGGAGGGCGAGTAAGGGATCACCCCCTATGCAGAACGTGACTTTTTCTACTTACCTCTTCTAAAAGTTGACAAATTGCAAAATTCTTTAAACATAATGCAAGAATATGTTTTAACAGTATTAAAGATACACAATATTAAATTTTACGGCTACACCTCGCGCGAAAAGTTGCTAGCTTATATTGCAAGTTTTGCGCGCGTAGCGCGCCGAAAATGTTGACATTTTATTACCACGCCAATGAAAATATTGGGGCAAATATATTGTTTTGCCCCCCTCCCCTAAAAAACCGATAAACTGAAAAATGATATGTTTAACAAGCAATTCAAGGCACAACAAAACCACTTAACTTATACATTATTCAATTTTGATGCGCACCTCGGCGAATAATTGCTAGCCGACATTGCAATTTGAACGCGTAACGCGCCCCAAAAAATTATATTTTATTAACACGCCAATGAAAATATTGGGACAAACATACTGTTATGCCCCCTCCTCCCAAAAACTGAAAATTGAAAAATTATTTGTTTAAAAAGCAGCGGTAGCACTGCATAACCATTAATTGTATCATTCTACTACCATGCCAATGAAGATATTAGGGCACAGTATTGCTCCCCCCCCCAAAAAAAATGACAAATTGAAAAATAATATGTTTCACAAGCAACGTAAGACACTACAAAACCATACCATGTTCTTTTTTTTCGCACTTTGCGAGAAAAATTGTTAACATATGTAAAGGCCTACTGCAATTCTGTGCGCGAAGCACGCCGAAAATTTTGACATTTTTCTTACTTTAACCCCTACAAATAAACTGACAAATTGAATGATTCTTAAAACGTAATGCAAGAATAGAGCAAGGCACTAAAAAAAACCATTGAGCTATTACACAATATTTAATTTTGCAGCACGCCTCGCGCGAAAAATTACAAGCCTATATTTCAAGTTTGCGCGCAGAGCGCGCCGAAAATTTTGAGATTTTATCACCACGCCAATGAAAATATTGGCCCCCCCCCTTATCCGAAAAATGCATTGACATACCTGCGTGTGTGCCGTGATTTTTCTGTGACTTTTATTTTAGTTTTTTTTAACTGAGCGGACCTTTGGTCGCCGGTGGGGGCGGGGGTTCGTTCGAACCTCCCGAACCCCCCTGGTTACGGGCTTGTAATATTCAGTCGCCTAAAAAGCGCTGAAAACTTCCGGTTTGGTTTCTTGGATCCCGAAGTTTTTTCTACCTGATTTCTCCATTTCGGATGGTGGCGGCCTTGGAAATTGAACTTTTGTCAGTCTTTCTTGGCGCTGCTCTTTTAAACATATACGATTTCTGCAATTTCGTCTGCCATTTTTTTTAGTGTCTGAGGGGTAATCTGACTGTTTGCCTCTATATTTTCATGTGGCATCGTGATAAAAATGTGAATTTTTTGTGCGCAAAATTTCAATGTAGGCCTAGCAATTTTTCGGCAAAGCGCGCCCGCAAATGGAATATTGTCTATATGTTTAATCGCGTGCCTTGCCGCAGCCTCTTAAACATATCTTGCATTACGTTAAAAAAATTTGGTTCAATTTCCTCTTTTTTGAGGGGGGGAAGTAACAATGTTTGCCCCTCCCAATATATTTTTTTTCTTTGGGATGGCGGGACAGTCTCGCCCGCCTTGGTGGGGGGGGAGCTGGGCTTAGTTCGCTTCGTATTGAAAAAATTTTGGCTA
>JZLH01S0612550.1:9622-20608 GCA_001188425.1 Eucidaris tribuloides
CACCACAAAAACTCACACACACTGACAAACATACAAACAAACAGGCACCACACATTACAGTCCCGCAAATTCAAATAAACACGCACAACACAGCACAGAAACACAGAAAAATACGTATACACAACTTTACATACATACAAAGACAACTGTAATGAAAGAACACAAGTTAGATTACACATGGGAACAGCCACGCAGTGGATTACAACCTCATGAAGAGAACATATTTCGAGAGGTTAAAACTAAAAACAAATAAGATACATGGCCAAAACAAGATGACGTTGGGAGATTTAAGGAAAATATGAAACAGAAACGGGACGGGGATTGGCGCTCTGCGGAATAAAATTATCCGTTGCCTTTCCGCATATTTAGTTTATAGGATGCATGATACGAAGTCATTTCATCT
The DNA here is from genome assembly GCA_001188425.1 of Eucidaris tribuloides. NCBI lineage: Eukaryota > Metazoa > Echinodermata > Echinoidea > Cidaroida > Cidaridae > Eucidaris > Eucidaris tribuloides. The sequence goes on from JZLH01S0612550.1 coordinate 10,026, forward strand.
ACATCTTTTCTCTGCATAGGCTGCAGTATCAGGGCAGCTCTCTAGATGCTTGATGCTCAGAACAGAGTCGCCAGGAATGGTGTTTGTAGGAAAATTGAATTGTTGACCCATAGAAGTTTTAAATTTTTGGAGGTGACTGTATGGATATGCGTCGGTAGAATTTTGTAATCAGATATTGTTATTATTCTAAATGATCTCTTCACTTCTTCTTTTGGGCAGCTTCTAAAGCGCAAGTTTACTTTTGGCGATTGTTCTTTTATTTGAAAGGTTTATGCCCAAAGATCATATCACACCAACAACAGATTCTGAATGTCTTTAATTTTTTTTCTTAAAGTAATTAATGAAAAATGTGGGGGGGGGACCCCGAGATTTTCGATTTTATTTTACATTATAGCATCCAAAGCCAAATGGTTAGTAAGGTGTTAAGCTTATCTGAAATATACCTCATCAGAAAGATCAGACTCTGATCTTGGGGTGAAATGAACTTTGGGCATAAACCTTTCAAATAAAAGAAAAATCGCCCAAAGTAAACTTGTGCTTTAGTGTAGACACCGGGCATGTAGGATGAGTTGATCATTTCTCATAAAGGAACCGACTGAATGCTGTTTGACAGGGGAAAACTGGAGATCTATTCAATTAAGCTTGGAATTTATTACCGTAGGTTGTTTTGCTGCATCCTGTGTCAGTGGACTTGCTTTGTATACCACTCGCCTGTACATTGCTATTGAAGTTTTGCCTCAAGCTTAAAGTTCTTTTTTTTTATGCTTTGCATACGTGATCAATGTATGACTGAATGGAAACCAGAGAATTAGCTGAGGTCGTTCTTATTTGTGTCATACAAAAATTTGATTATAGCTTAATAAATCTGTGCGTAGTAACCCTATTCATAGAGGTGGGTGAATAAACCCATTTTTGTTAAATTTAATTTCAAACATGTGGATTCTGTGGCCATTTTGGCTCCTGAATACAAATCTGTTTTCTGGTTTCAGATTATAGACGAGTAAATTTCAGGGTTTGACCCCTAAAGAATTGATAGAAAAGGTTTTTCAACGGTTTGGGGTAGGGTTTGACCTCCAAATGACGTACTAATAATCTAGAAAAATCCAAATTCAGGAAAAGGGTTATTTACTAGATGGCGTCCAAAATGGCCGCCGTGGGCCTAAAATCAGCATAAAACAGGCAATAAGGGGTCTAAGTTTGTCATTTTTACGTTTTTTCTATGGTTTTGGGGCTAAATAATCCAAAGACACAACTTTTTTTTTAATGATGGGAAGGTCTTAAAACCAAGATGGCCCCCATAGTGGCCCCCGAAATGGCCGCCGTGGGCGTGAAATTGCTATAAAAACAGGCAATAAGTGGTCTACATTTGGGATTTTTGTGTCTTTTTCTGTGTTTTGGGGGTCAACAAATCCACAAACTATTCAAAATGTTGCTTAATCATTGGAAGGCCTTAAATTTAAGATGGCGTTCATAATGCCCCCCCCATAATGGTCCCCCAGATGGCCGTCGTGAGCGTGAAATTGCTATAAAACTGGCAATAAATGGGCTACATTTGTAACGTTTGTGTCTTTTTTCTGTGTTTTGGGGGTCAACGAACCCACAGAAATTTTTCAGCATGTTACTAGGTGATTGGAAAGCCTTAAATCCAAGCTTGCACCCCAATTGGGCACCATAATTCAAAGATGGCGTCCAAAAGACCACCATAAATTCTCAAAATAGTATACCTTAAACAAATTTGTCTGGCATTACTAGAACCAGTTTATAGTCTGTAACCTTCAAGTCGCCCTCGCTCCTCATCCAGGCCATAATCTAATAGTAAACTGTCAGAGAGAGATAGAGAGCAGGGGGGGGGGGGATAGTGACGAAAAAAAATGCAAATCCGAAGTCAAAGTTTTTACCGGTCACACCAACCGCGGAAAAGTCGCTCAGCGAGGGGGGGGGACTCTAATTTTGCGGGAGATCAAAATTTCGTGGGTCACATTCTCTGCAGGGGGGGAGGTGTTCCTTTTGGTCCATGGTCCCCATCCCAGATCAGCTGACAAGCAAAAAAAAAAAAAGCCCTTCCTCGGTAGGAGGGGGGGGGGGGCGGCTGACACCCCGCCTTGAGGTACGCTACTAGTTCTAGTAATGTCAGACAAGGATGCTGCTCCAGAAGTTAAAGGTATTGGCTAACATTTACCACAGTTAAAGATCCCCCATGCTACCATTGTCTTTGATAAGGTCTAAAAATGACGCCGTGAAAAAAATTGTATGTCAAAATGATTATTTAGTGCTTTAAAAAAGTGAAAATCGGAAGTTGATCGGATTCACCTGCCCATTTTCTCCCATAGACTTACTGTGTGTACACCTACGCTATTTAAACTCGCCCCGAGTTTTAATTGTTTATTCATGCATAACTTGCAATTGGCAGTGTAACTTTCCAAACCATTTTATTCTAGGGTGTTTATTTGTCCATATGAACACTACTTTGTATTTCAGATATCAAAATTTGACAATTTTTTAAATTGAAGCTCCACAATGTTAGCCTATCACTTTAAATATGATCCGATGCAACTGCACAAGTGGCTGTATAGCACAGGTTGTTGTAGAAGACCCTGTCAAGTTGATGCTTGTGAAAATCCTAACAATAGGATAGTACCAGAGGAGGAACAGAAAGCACAGTTGTGCTATTTAACTGAACACTTTTTCCTCCTTAATTTCTATATAGTCTAGACTTAAACTAAAAGTGAATTTTAAGTGAAAAGTGGTCAATTAATTCTGATCATTACAAACAGAACAAATCTTGAGATATACTATTGCGAGGATTTTGACAGGCATTTTGGACGCCATGTAGGATTTAGAATGCCCATACTGGTCATCATTTTGGTTTCAAGGCTTGTCTATCACTATTCAGTATGGAAAATTGTTTCAGTGGATTTGTTAAAGCCCAAGTTTAGTTTTGGGAGGTTTTTTTTTGTTATTTGAAAACTTTATACCCCGAAGTCATAACCCTGCAATAATAGACTCTGAATGTCTTTAGTTTTTTTTTAATTAATTAATGAAAAATCTCGGGGGGGGGGGGCAGACGGTGCTTTTCCGTTTTGTTCCATTCTATTGTATTCCATTTGCCACCGTCTGACACCGTCTGAGGTAAATATTTTAGACGGAGGCGGGCGGAATCGTTAGACGGCGCAGTGTGACAGTAGCTTTATCGTCAAAACAATTGTAGTCTTTTTGTCGTAATGTCAGTTCAGCCTTAGTTTATCTCTTTTATTTTCTTTTCTTGGTTATGATTCTTATACTCAGGATCCGATTAGTTGTAAATGTACTTTCATTTGTCATATTGAAATGTTTTCTACACTTGTATGTATTGTGAAATATTACTACCTGCCATTATCTCCACAATCTTCACAAATAGGTTACCTGGCATTTTATATGTATACATTTTCTTGAATAAAAAAATGAATTAATAGACATTTTTGGGCGTTTAAAAATATCCCACAATATTTCTTATTTTTCATGCTCGTCATTCGGATAAATAATAGCCTCTGAATGTCAGACAAGTGAATGGAATCATGGAGTATCCCGACTTCCCCAAAGATTATTATATAGATTTCAAATTGGTCATGCTTGTGGCACATATCAAACTTAGTGTATATTTTTCATTGACGTGTTGATGCCAAGGTCAAGTGATATCATTGAAACGTCAAACATATTGTCTTTCTCTCATCTGAGTTCAAATTATTCAGCAAGAGTAATTACGTATGCCAGTTTGTAGATCTAATCACAACAGTTCATTTCACGTGAGAGTACTCTATCGCAAACAGATACAAAACATATGGCAGTTTGATAACAATTAATAGTTCGTGACAGAAATAATTAGGCTGATTCAAGAAGTCAGGAATGAAAAAAAATAATCAAAAAGTAACAAAATGTAGCCAAACATTTGCATCTACGTCAAGTTTTCCCAATTTCGTCGTTTATCAATTGACCAATCAGGAAGGGAGATTCTAGCAAAAGTTTGTTAGTTATAGTTAAATATGTTTCACAGACTCCTTACCTATGCAAATTATGTTAATAAACAATGACCCAGAGTACAGTACTGCGATCAATGATTGGTAATCTTTCATCAGACTCAGAGTCCCCTTTTCTTGCTTTCCAGGTGAGAGGATATGAAATTTACATCTCAATATTGTAAAATATAAACAATATTTTCAATAAATTTCAGCTCAAATGCACCAAATATCAATTTCGTAAGCATTGATACATAGCCAAGGTTATCCCAGATTTGCGATATTTTCAACCACAATGTTATGTACCAGAGTGTAATTTTCAGAAATACTCCAAATTAATGAATATGTTATTAATGATTTTACAAAATTATGTTTTTATTTCTACAAGTACTCAAACGTGCAACTATATCATTTTCAACACAATTTACAAACTGCTGACTCTCAATATACTAACAATATACCTGGCGAACAATTCGAACATAAGGGTATAGTATATCAATGTTCCCAGTTTAAAAAAAAAAAAAAAAATACTGAGCGGCATGATTCCCCATGCTACCAGTGTCTCTGATAAGGTTTGAAGATAAAGTCCTAAATACTTACAGTTCAAAGTAATGATTATGTGCATTTACAAAGTAAATGTAATCTAGGGACCATTCCAGTTTTCCCCTGTGCTGTAACGCTTACAATAATTCATGTGTTGATTTTTAATTGTGTATTATTTTAAGAGTAACAACATAACTGTATGAAGTTTTGTGTTCTAATAATAATCATAATACATGAGTTTTTTATAGCGCCATTTTCCATTTTTAGTTAAATGCTCAAGGCGCTTTATGACAAAAGAACAGCAAAAGAAATATAACAAGAACAACAAAATAATTTTTGCACGATGAAAAAAAGGGTTAATGTCTGCCTTCAAAATGCACAACTGAACAAATGTGTTTTTAGGTTGCCCTTAAAGGACGTCAAAGAGTTTGACTCCTTCAGCTCCTGTGGAAGTGCATTCCACAGGGCTGGTCCGGCATGAGCAAAAGCTCGATCACCCCAGGATTTCTTGGACAATGGAACATGTAAAAGACCAGAGTTGGAGGAACGTAATGTTCGTACAGGTTGGTACTGATGTAGCAGAGACTTGTTGTATTCAGGGGCTGTTCCGTTGATACTATGATAAACCAAAAGCAGGATTTTGAAAATTGTTCCTTTACGGGCAACCAGTGAAGACTGTTCAAGATAGGTGTAATGTGATTGTATTTATTTGACCGAGAAACAATTCGTGCGGCTGAATTTTGTAGCTTTTGTAAGCGGGCAATTTGAGAATTTGGTAAGTTAAAGAGTAAGCCATTACCGAAATCAAGTCGAGATGAAATGAGCGAGTTCTAGGATATAGTGCCTTTGATGTATAGCTCATCGTATTATTTTTATTGTAAATGAACATAAGCCTGTTAGCAGTAGAATTAGTTGAAGTGATCGTAGCAATAGTAGTAGTAAGAGTAGTAGGACGTTTTTGGTATAGGAGGGTTCGTGATTTCCTTTTAAATGTGTGGGAGTGAGTGTGGGGCTTAATATACCTACCGTTTAAAAGGCAATCCCATTTTACGTCACTGCATAGTACAATAACCTGCATGTCTTTGGAATGTATACCATCAGACCATCAGTAATACTACCAGTTTTAGTATATGAAATAAAATATTAATTATTGTATTGTATTGTAAATGTATTGTAATCACCCTGCCTGTTCCTGAAAAGGAATATGGCCCTTCACACTTCCCTGTGCGTGTGTGTAAACTTATGTGCGTTAATATCATATCCATTATATTTATACCCTTTCAATGAAAGAAATGATTACCAATTACAGCATTTGCTCACTAAACATTTCGGCGTTATCACATCACTGTGTAGTAGTGATTTGCCTGTCCATTCAGTATCCAGAAAGTGCAATTGTAAACGTGCTGGAGCTCGATAGCAAATTCGGCAGAACCTCGCAAAAGCTGCTATGGGCCAGTAGCTCGATTAACATTCGGGCGCAAGCAGGTGTTCGAGGGTAAATTCAGGCGAGTTCTTGCAACAAATAGAAGATAGCAGTTTGATATTCCAGAAGTGAAAAGGTGGATCACTTTTCTGTCATATTTGATTTCCTTATCAACATTTTCAAACTTAAAATACAGATGCATTTCTACATTGCTTAATAAAGGCTAGCAGTTGCAGCCGAAACGTCATAATAACCTTTTCGTTTGATGTATCCTGTGACAACTGGTAAAGTTTACTCTCTCATCATTTTTTATTTAATTTCTATATATAAAAAAGATAGATGTATAAATGTGGTAGGAAATTCAGGCCAAATAGCATGGATGTTTCTATTTACATGTATTTATTCATGTATGTATGTGTGTATGTATGTATGTATGTATGTATGTAAGTATTTATATAATTATCCTGAATAACAATTGCTAACTCAACCTAGATGAATAACAAATATCTGTAACACAAAGAGGAAATGTCTGAAAAGATACGGTCGTTAATGCATTATTCAAGTAAAGCATGGCGAATTTATCTTTACGAAGAGAAGTAACGCTGTTACACATCGTGTACACTAACGTTTTACCACATTTTGATTTGTACCTTCTTGTGCTTAATGCAGTTTACACACAGTAAACAAACTTTGTAAAGTTCTTGATCAAGTCACGGATTAGGAGCATTTTATAATCGATCAATTGTAAAGATCTGTATTCCCAATAAAAGTACTGAGCTGGGCATACGACGTAAATATCTCGAACGTCACCGAACTGGGAATTGTCGGGGAGTTGATTTGTGCCAACTGTTTGGTACGGTTCCCAACCGATTTCAATGATTATGAAAGGAAGCTAAAATTCACCTTTCACCTAAGTGATAATATTATAAACTGTGATTGGCTTACAGTATGGCGTCTATAGGTGGAAAGGTAAACTTGGAAAGTGGCCACAGATTTCTACCCCTGCTTAGGTGCTGTGACAAATTTCGGCTATTTTTAGGACTACAGTGTACAGATAACGTTTCAACTATAGGCACTAGACTCCTATATGCCCTACTTTGTTTCGCGTTATTTTATGTGAAATTGTTGAGGTGTACCATTGCTTTTCTGGTTCGTTATCCCTGCAAACTTCGTCAACATTGCCCTGGAATTATGTTTACCGCAATTTTAACATGCCGTTAAACGGAAATGCCACAAACACCTTCATCTAAGTTTAGAAACACTTCGAGATTTCCAACTGAATCACAAGGGAATTACGCCAGCCAGAGAATACCAGGGCGTCACGCAGCAAACAGGCAAAACCTACCTTAACTCGTGAGTAAAGATTTAGCTGTTAAATTTTTAATCCTTTTCGTCGTTTAAGTGTTGAGTATTCCCTTCTCGTTAAAAGAAGATCATACTTATTTGCTCATCGCATTGGAGAGCGGAAAAGGCCGTTAGTATAATATAGAAAAGGGTTGATTGTTGTGTATATTTTGCCCTGTTGCATAAACAAAAATTCAGACGTACATTTCACAGATTTATGCTACTGTACGGTGCGTCTAAACATGGTCCTAGTGAAAATTATTTGTTTATTATATGAAAATCACAACTTAGTTATGTTGGGTATTGTAATAAACCTAAAAGATCATACATTCTATTAGAATACATTTTATTTGTTTGCGTCAATCCTGAGATATATTGAATTTTCTGCAACAACGCAAAATAACATTTGTCCCAGCATACTGTATATACATTCAGGTTCTGCACATTGTTTTCATTATCCATAAACAAAGAAACCCATTGAGAGTGTGGCAAGTACTGGGTAATTCGCCAGGTTATATATTTCTGATTTCCCATTATTTGTAGTACAAATCAGTCAGGCACAAGATTGAAATACCGTTCTTTTCAAACATGTGTCAAAAGATTGATATTCGGCTGTTTTCGAGCACTCGCCGTAGATGGCGTAAGATTAATATTACGTACGAAGCAGCGGTCGCTTGCGCTCGGGTGAATGAACTGGTTATCTCATGATAACACGTCATCCAGGATAACTCTCGAAAGTTGAAGTTGATGACATAGATCTACACACATAGATTATATACGCACGCATACACACACACGTACGTACCTGTTGACCTACACACCATCACCAATCCCAACGCGTGGGTCTATGTGGCAAGTTACGCTAGCGTGCGGTTGGTTTGCACATTGAGAACGATATTGTCCATCTGTCTTCCGCCGTTTCATGTTATTTTTCTGTACTTGTCACCACTGTCTAACACATGTAGGAGATTACCATCTGTCGTCCAGTAGAGGCACAGAATAATCAAACAGCCCCAAAATATCTCATAATACGTTCCTCGCCAATATACCATGCCGAACTCGCGATATTCGACAGAACGCCTGTAGGTTACGTCTAAAAAGGACCGTTTCGTCCAAATCATTTAAAATGTTTTAGCCTAATTACGCATTCCAGCATAAGTTCTCAAATTGTCAAGGCTCAATTTCTTTAATATTTTCGTAGAAAGGTGAAGGTGCTTCACATACTTTTTTTGATTCACGCGAATTTTCTAAGAAATCGAGCCTTGACAATTTCCGTAGTAATTTTTTGAAAATGGTATTGCAGAAAAGAAAATTGCAGGCCATAGGTATAACACGCAAGGCAACGCAATGGCATGATGGGGAATAAAGGTAATGTATTATTCATTAACTCAAAAGAGACGGAATACGTTACTTTCTTTTTAAAGGATGATATTCCACCTCTTGCGCTTCGACACTGATAGGATGACTTTAACAAAGGGCCTAAAATGAATGAGATGTGCAGATTATCATGATCTTAGTGTAAATACAGTCTGGTAATCGGAAGACATAAACATGTGCAACAGCATTTCAATACAAAGAGCTATTTGTATTAATAAACATATTGAAAGACAAAATGCACCTGTTATTTGTTTTATTATTGATTTTTGTAATTCAGTTTTTATAATTTCTGTATACAATACCACCAATTCAGTTGTCATTATAATGAATACACAAATGTTTTTATTTTGTCAGTGTTGCTCTTTGTAAGTTAGTTTGTAAGCAATATCATCAATAATCACTGTGACCTTATAAGTGGAACAACGTGATTCTGCCTGACTGCACAAAAGTAGTCATATCTTTTGATTTATAAAAGTAAAGTAGATGAAATTAAATTTATCGGAAAAAATATTATGTTTTAATATAATATCAAATAAACATATCTTTTGAGAAATTTAAATACCTTAAGTAGAAATTTTTCCCGATTGGACCAGTTTTTTTTTTTTAGACATACTGTATACTAAAAGCCCTGTTTCCTAATGCGTTGCCGATAAAATTCTGTCTTGTTGCAATTAGGGATGATTTTTCAATCTCTTCACCCAATGTTTGAGTTGGTTGCATAGTTGGAGCAATTAACGATTGAACTCTAGATGTAGGAAGTATCATTCCATCGAAATAAACCAGATTTTTATTACTCAAACATGTGATCAACTTAAATTTCATTTGATTTTATTGAATTGAATTGAATTTATTTTTTGTCCATTAAACATTGAAATTCGTTCTTCACTGGCATTACATAACAATTATCAATAACAATGCAAAATACATTCATATACGTACACAAAAACTTTGATTACATAAACTGAATGAAGATTACAACTGCATATGTATTGATTCATAAATGCATAATATTACTTGAGGAGATAGATATTGGGGAAAAACACAGCCTATTCGATTTCAGAAGAAACTAAGTCAGACTTTAAATCAGTTCATTCGTTCTCCCTCCCTTCCCGCCCCCCCCCCCCGCCCGGTCAAGAGATATGTGAACAGTTTACTCAGGTTTATATTGCCTTCTTACACAGTGTAAACATCTTTAACATCTATAATGTAATGAACTAGGCCTGCAGTGACGAACCTCTTTTTCCGGTTCTGCCATTTTATTTCATAAAATTAAGTGACACTTGTGCTAAAAAAAATTGTTATAGGCCTAGGTGCTATGTATCTTTCGTTACCCCTCACATGTGTTTCTGCTCTCTTGTAATGGCAAATGTTAACATATGATAGAGGGTGTGTTTCATTGCAAGTGTCCCTCACCAGATTTAGCGTTTTAAGAAAGACGTACCCGCCTGTTATATTTTGTTTATTCCACGTATAAAACTGTTTTGCACTATTTGATGATGTGTGAATTTATCCAAGGTACCATTCTTGTGAGGAAGTTAGAAAGAGTGGTTCATTATGGATATATTATTAATGACTTCAGGGCACATGTGTTGAACCGCAATACCCCAAATTTGTTTCTTTTCTTGAAATTTGTGTTGATAAAAAATGAATCATACAAGTTTATAAAATGTGATTACTTAGGGTAGCACTTACCTAAATGAAGAAGTCCGTGCAAGCACTTCCCCTAAACATTCAATTTGCTGGAAGATTTACGCACGATCACTTGCTATGGCCTGCCACTTTTTGCGATCACTTTGATAGCAGGCACTCAACATGCTCAACATGTTCAAAACTTAATTCTTGACGTACGTTTACCTTCGATCAACTGCGATGTCATAACCTGATAGTAACTTATCGCAATTCCT
>JZLH01S0612589.1:12386-30118 GCA_001188425.1 Eucidaris tribuloides
GGCGTGGGGCTAGGGCCCACGCAAGGGCCCTGGCGGGGCGAGGGGCGAGCCCCCCCCCCGAAGTTTTTAACCCGTTGCCTCCGAGATTCTACAAATCCCATAGAGTTAACACAGGGCACATCCTGTTCCCGTAACCAACGGGTTAAGTACGAGGGCCTTAAGAGGACCAGAATGACTTTAATTTATGTAAACAACATAAAAATTATTTTCAAAGCGGCTTCCATGCGCCACTTCGGAAGGATGCGTCAAAGGTGGCACGTGCGCCGCAGTTTGAGTACCCCTGAAATTGAGTATAAAAGTCGCGTTTGTAAAGCATTAAACATTTGCGCGCTAATGTTGCATCTTCGCACAATCGGGCAATTAAGAAGAACAATCGTAATATTTTTTTCTCCTTCACCTTTGCACAGGAGACGCTAAAAAATAACTAGTAGGCTTACCATTTTCAATAACGCGATAAGGAAACCGAAATTCAAAGAAAACATGAAACGAGCAATTGTCATTATTATCTCCTCACAATTATTTCGGCGTGTAAAGACTTAAGAAACAAATTTGTAGGGAATTAAACATAGTAACAATTCACTGCGCAGGACTATGATCATAATCATGATCAAATGATCATGAAAACTATCCATTTTACTAAATACGAACAAAGCGAGCGAGCGCTTCAGAATGTTTGCAGTTTTTAACGTCTGATCAATGAAATTTTGTATTACGATAATTGACTCAAAATAACAGAAGGATTTTGTCATGCAGTATGCTTTCAAAAACATTTATTTATTTATACACATTTATATGTCCGAACGACGCAAGCGAGAGCTCAGAATCATCGTACTCATGAACGTACCTACGTGTATGCCACAAATGACGTGTGCTTATTAGCCAATATGTATTATTCTTCGAGCAATATAGATATCACTTGCAAGAAGTGCTTAGGCCAAAATGTCACTTCGTGACTGGTAAACACAGTCTGATGAGTTATTTTGGCATGAGTTTACTCTTTTTCCTTTTGGCATTTTAGCACATTTCCCCCACTGCCAATATCACGTTATTGTGGAAATCATGTTTACTTTAACCATTGCTTGTGTCAATGTCATCCATAATCCTTCAGAAAGAATTACCTATAATATGCACCAGGGAGCGAAGCGACTGAGCGCTCAGAATCGTCACCTGTTTTCATTACTCAGGAACCTACGGCCATCACAAGTAATATTATCTTAATCAGCCAATGCAAGATATTCTTCAAGTGATACAGATGTAATCACGTATAAGATAATGTCTAAACCAATAATAAAACAAGCTATATAAATGTAAGTGCCCCGTTAGGGCATGTAGGGGCGAAAAATTCGCATTTTTCATCTTTCACGGGGCACTGGGAGGGGGGGGGAGAGGTAAACTCGTTTTGCCCACCAAAATTTTAATTTGGGGGACAAGTGCCCCCTTTGACCCCCTCCACTTCCGGCGCCCTTGCATTGACCAGTCTTTTCATGAATTGGATATAATTATTAAGTATAAGGTGTAACAAGTTTGAGTGTAAGGTGGAAATCCTCACTAGTTACTACGGAATTTTAAATCCCTTCTTGTTTCTTCGCACACTGCAGTGGACGCCGGGTGGATTCAATATTAGTTAGAGGTCTTTTGTTTTCCAAAAGTAACATCCAAACAGTTTACATGTTCTCTCTTTACCCCAGAGCTTTTGATGAATACTTTATTGACAGTTATATCATTGTAAAGCTGAGAAATTCTTCTATTACAATACGATTAAACTTTAAATAATTTTACTTTATTTTGTGATGCAAAGTGACAGTTTATATCCAATGCATTAAGAATTCTGCAATATGATCGTTAAAACATAATGTTTCTCATCAACTGAAGTGACCTACATTTCGAAATTTTCAAGCCTCAATGGGATTTTCGGCACAGGATGGGACCTCTTTTCGGTGTATGACAAACTGCCAATTTTCACAAGCGTTGTGCACGCTACAACCATGGTAGCGGGTAACTCTTGCCTTGGAAACAAGAGTTTAAATCGGAAAATTGACCTTGGTTACAAAATCAATGTGCAGTAAAGCTGCATGGTTTTGTTGCAGTTCCCCTAAATAATTTTGCAATAATGATACAAGGTAAAATTAGTGCATTATATAACATGGTAATTGCCTTTTCATTGCTAAAGTATTTTAGTCTACGAAGTACTCCAGACGGTGGCTTTGGATATAGAAGTTTGAAGTTGTTTTTGCGATAATTCCAGTTTACATTGAAGTCAAGAGTGACACGTATAAATTTTGTTGACTTTTTTTAATGATAGGAAAATTGTCAATAACTACATTTGTAGGCATAATGGGTAGCGAATGTATAAAACAAGTTTTATCTATATTTAGGGAAAGTTTATTACATTTAAACTACGTAGAAATTTTAGCAAGTTGTAAATTTACAACATCAATAATCTACTTTAATAAAATAAACTATTGTCGTCCACGAATGATACATACGGGAGAGATGAAAAATGTATTATGGCGTTGACATAAATGAGAAAAGACGAGGTCCCGAAATAGACCCCGAAGGGACACCACAAGTGATATAATGCAAAAATACAAATTGTTGACGATTATGAAGATAGACTTGTAGCCAAGAAAGAACTGCACCCCCTATACCTTTTTAGGGTAAGAGGAGGGGTTTCTATTTTCTGATTTTTTTTTCCATTTCGGTTGAATTTTTATTTAGTGCTTAAATTGACATGTTTTGGGGGTAATTTGTTTAGAATTTGTAATTTGTTTGAAATTGTTTTCTGCAAGTACCATCGTAGACTGTAAGTGTATCTCCCGATGACCTTTATTTTATTGTTGTCTTTCGTTTTTGTTATAATTTGTGTTAGATTTTTTGTTTAGTTCTTTGTCATTACTTCTAATCCGTAAGACGTTTATCAACTACAATTACTTGCATTTGAATTAGGGGCTTATGATTTAAATAATTAAAGGTATTGGCTAACATTTACTATAAGTTAAAAAAAATCTTAGCTATATGATTCCCCATGCTACCAGTGTCTTTGATGAGGTCTAAACATGAAGCCCTGAAAAAATTGTATTTCAAAATGATTATTTAGTGCTTTAAAAAAGTAGACTTACTGTGTGTACATCTAGGCTATTAAAACACGCCCCGAGTTTTAATTGTTTATTCATGCATAACTTGCCATTGGCAGTGTAACTTTCCAAACTTTTTTATTCTAGGGTGTTTATTTGTCCATTTGAACACTACTATGTAGCTCAGATTTCAAAGTTTGACAATTTTTTTAAATTGGAGCTCCACAATGTTAGCCTATCACTTTAAGGTAATATGTTTAACAACAAATTCCTTCATATCTTGTATCTACAATTAATATAATTGTATTGTATAGCATTTGATAGTAACGGTAGGTATAATTATATCATACAAACTGTAGACGTAAAGGATAAAAACAATAATGTAGTGTACATAATTTTGTAAGCATATTCATGTCATATGCTTATGTTATTTATGTTATATGAAATTTGTTTTGCTATTAAGATTTGAAGATACAATGACGGAAAATAAATGAAATGAAATATTATGAATATAATATAATGAATCTGTAGATGGGTCCAGTCATGTTATTTATTTTTCCCTTAATATACCAATGGCATTGGTCGAGCAATCATGACAGAAATCGTTGGCTGGAGTGGAAAAGGGGTGTTGACTCTGGTCCCTTGTAGGAGACAGGATAGTTAATGCTGCGCAAACTCTATGGCATTAATTGGCGCCCTCCTCCTTCCCGCGGGGTTTGGAGTTAACACCCTTCTCATTCTCTGCCAATGATTATGTTATCAATGTATTTTGAAATATTTTTATTTGTCATGTTATATGCTGTGTTACTAGTGAGGGCTCTCATGATTATGTAAAAAATATTATTATTATTATTAGTAGTATTATTATTAGTTTCATTATTATTATTATTATTATTATCATTATTATTATTATTATTATTATTATTATTATTATTATTATTATTATTATTATTATTATTGTCATTATTATTATTATTATCATCATTATTGTCATTATTATTATTATTGTTGTCATTATTATTATTATTATTATTATCATTATTATTATTATTATTATTATTATTATTATTATTATTATTATTGTCATTATTATTATTATTATCATCATTATTGTCATTATTATTATTATTGTTGTCATTATTATTATTGTTATTATTATTATTATTATTATTATTATTATTATTATTATTATTATTATTATTATTATTATTACTATCATTATTGTCATTATTATTATTTAATTGTTGTAATTTATATTATTATTATATTATTATTATTAAATTAGTATTATATAATTATTTATTTTATTTTATTATATTATTATTATTATTATTATTATTATTTATTATTTATTTGTTGTGTTATTAGTTAATTCTGCTGATTAAAAAAAAAACTACGATACAATGGTACATGACACAACTTTACAGCGTTTGAAGTAATGCAAAGCTATAGATAGAAAATACAATAAGAACAGCAGCAATGTTAGTAGTGGCCAGGAGCTCACGAAAGTAAATTTCTTCTTCTTGCGTAATCTAGGAGAAAACCTTACTAGTAACAAAGCATTAATTGTATTGTTAATAATAATAATATGATTATTATTAGATGATAATGATTATTATTATCATCCTTCGTTCTTTATTCTTCTTCTCCTCCTTCTTCTTCTTCTTCTTTCTTCTTCTTCTATCTTCTTCTTCTTTTTCTTCTCTTCTTCTTTCTTCTTCTTCTTCTTCTCTTCTTTTTCCATTCATGCCCTGACCTTCTTGAAAAGTGTATTTACGATTGCAACGCGACCTCTTTCCTGATAAAACTAACACTGTTTGCGTTCCTGAGCCATACATATATCACGGCACTTTCGATCTTGTCCGTCCAACAATCAGTCCAGTACACCTGTCTGTTTAGCGGATCGACTGCTATTCCATACGGATCTTCAATGGTAATGTGGAAATGTAGAAAGATTAATTAGGCCTATTACATGAAACTTCAGCAGCGATGGAATACCTTTATGTTCAAGGTAGTCTGTTCTATTTTCATTTTTTCGATCATGTGTGTGTGTGGTTGGGGGGGGGGAACTTGTGCACACATTTTAACTGATGACACAAACACACACGATAATGACTGATATTATACAACTAATGGCGAAGCATGTACCTCGAGAAATTTGGCGAGAAACAATAGTTCACTATCACTGAATATTCAAATATTCAATGACATAAAAGAAAGTAGGAAATACACCTTATGACACGGCCACCCACTAGTTATTGGTTACAAATATCAAATATGTGTTCTCATTTTTAAGTGAAAAAAAAATCATCTTTTGTGCACGTTCTTGTAAAATTAATATAATCTACAAAATTATGTTAAGTTGATAAATAATATGTACTTAATCTATTCATGTACTTAGTTCTTCATTTATTTGATTAAAGAAAGCATACTCGAAATACCAGATAATGCAATAACCACATATTCCGACCCGTCAAGACAAATCTTTTTTTATGGCATTACCATCAGTTTATGTCCAGTTTATGTCCAGAATACCATCTGCATCTGATGTGAAATTGCAATGCTTCCAAGTGCTATATCTTATCATAACCTGTGTTGTCGTGTTTACAGTGTGCGACTTTATCTGGTATCATTGCGATAGGTTACACATGCTTGATTTATTTATTTATATTTTAAGAGAACATACACGTTATACCAGATGATGCAATAACGGCATATCCCGACCCATCTAGATGAGCCTTTTTGATAGCTTGACCGCTGTTATCTGTCCAGAATACCATCTGCATCAAAGGGTCATAGTCGACTGCAGGGGGATACCCCACACGAGAACTTGATATATCCAGTCGACTGAATTGTGGGTCCTCTACACTGGCTGCAAATATGGCCCGATGATTCCAATTCGCAACCAACATGAAGTCACCTGTAAGTGAATGTTTGACATGATTAGGCGGTAGTGGCAATGTGGAAGCCCCATATGAAAACATGTCAAAATGTCGTATCTGATAATGTTTTCATAAATAAATACACGTTAATTTTTTGGGATAAATGTATGCTGTCACTAGCAAAACATATACAGATAAATCCTTTAACACAACAGTCTGTAGAGGAAAATGGAATGGCCGCTCATTTATTTTTATTTAATTTTTTTTTATTATTTGCCTAATTTCAATTCAGACGGTTATGGATGTTTGCATACACTATCAAACGTTTAGTCGATGCTGCAAGCAACGTATTTAATCGTGTTATGTTCGTGATAGGCCGATTTTAATTTTGCCCACAACTAGCATTGTAAAAGACAATGGCGACAAGAAAGAAGCTCATTTTTATATTTGAGCAAGACTTTCCATTAATTGGAAATGTTATGCGGAATGAAATAAACATGCAAGTGAATTTAAAAAGAAAGGATCTTTTCGCTATAAATCTTACAAACCTTATTTGTTTTTGCATATTGTAGTCAAGAGTTCTAGCTCCTTATCCACAATTCTAAGTCAATCTCATAACAAATCAGATTCAGATTCAAAATAACATTTATTTCCTTCCTGCAAATCATAAACATGAACATATGAATACAATATAATTATAAATAATGAAATGGAAGGAGGCGTATTTCCCTAAAAGCTCGAGGCCTGCGGCGGGAAACGCCTTTACAAACATTACGTTAAAATAACACTACATACATATACTAAAAACAACTAACTCTAAATTACATGTAAAACAACAATAATACTGTATAATCACAACAGTAGTTACTACATTACAACGAAATAACTATCAGTACGTTATATACATGTACTAAGTACATAAGACAATGAAAACAATCTAAACAAATTAAAAATAAAATAAATAAATAAATAAATAAATCCTATAAACAAGCCTTTGTACCGTAAAGAAAAGTTACTTCTTCAGACACATGTATAATTATATAAAAACACCTACTGCTTCAGCTCTTTTTAATTTGCCGGCATCGAACATGCATGATCAAAGAAACCAAGGCATCTAAAGACTTTGATTTTACATCACTTGACATGTGTTTGAATCCATTTAGGGGTCGTTGTAGCTCATTATGTTTAAATCTTTTTGAGAATATGAGTGATATATCTTAAAATGTTAACATTCATTTTACGCGGACTAATAACAAAATACGACATTTATATTCTAAGCTTGGATGGGGTGTGTACATTACGTGTAAATTTGTTAAGATTACTTCATCTCTGCGTATTAGACATGAACTTTAGATGAATGCTTGCTATAAAGGATTCCTAATTTGTTAATCAATTCACATATAATGTGCGATCAGTCAATCGGATAACTTTGAAGGACGGGTTGTTTTTAAACAATCCCACAATTCCACACCGTATAAGTGCCAGTCAACAACATCCACCTCACAGAGCACCTAACACAGATTTTCCAACATGTAGACAGATATTTCGTACCTCGCAGTAAATCTGACGCGTTGGCCACAGTGGATGTTTGCCATTCCGATGCTGCAACCAAACAGACAAACGAATAAACAATCAAAAGTAGAACAATAGATTTATATCTCACCCATACAGTATGACCAGCCAGTCAGGAACAACAATAATGCTGTGAACAACACATGCATTATTTGTAGGTAAAACTACCAACACGATTCCTGGCAAACTTCATCATTGTGGTTAATTATTGTTGATTTGTGATTCCTGATTTCCCGTTTTGTATACTTAATTCAATATTAATCGAGTTAGCAAAAAGTACGAGAGCTGAACGGTTGACCTCATTGCAAGAAAAAGATGAAACCTGACCTTTAAAAAAAGAACAATGAATGCTCGATCAAGATCTATACCGCAATTGGAGCTACACCCTCTAATGCAGCTACCATTATTAAGGCCTGTCACATATTGGTGTTTAGAGTCAACGTGTGCCTGCAGCGTACATGTTTTTCGTCTCAGAATTTCACGAACTCCAGACATGCTCAAGCATGCTCAATTTCCAGGCCAAAATGGCGAAAAAGACCAATGAATAAGGAACGAATGGAAATTGTTTTAGTGACAGCGCGTGTGCAGCGTCTGCAAACGATCACAGTACGCTAGCTGTATTATTTTACGCACAAGTTACTCTAACCATGGATCCTACTAGGAACTGTGCTCTAACCATGGAGTTTATAGCTCCATTGGTATGTATTTGGTAGCTTCATGGAGGTCACTACGGAGCTTTCGGTTGAGTGGACGTGGACGACGTGCAAGTCGACAAGATTGGCAAGATTGTTCAACAACGGGGTACATTCAACGCCCAGGAAGGCATTTGGCCTCTAACCTTAGTGCCCCATGAGCATGACAAAACGGGCCCTCCCCACTACTTGCCCTTATACCCACTTAAAACTTACAACCAAAATATGTCCTTTCTCTAGGTTAAATGTGCCCTCTTTTGGTTTGTGCTCATACCAAGCTCATCATCATTATGACACTGATTTTTTTTACTTATTATTTGTTATTATTATTATTTTTTATTTATCATTATTTTTATTATTATTATTATTATTATTATTATTATTATTATTATTATTATTATTATTATTATTATCATATTATATTCATATTACTTATTATTGCTCTTGAGCGGAGCACGTCACACAGTTACTGTCTGAGAAGGACACAGAGTGTATAAATTATTCAACGAACTGGGCGCGCATTCATCATAAACTGGGCATATTTATCTAACATCCTCACCCTATAGTGGCCTCGGCAAGGTTCCAAAGAAATGGGTTCGGTCCCCACTTTGTTTGCCCATTCCCCAGTAAAACGTATAGGCCAAAAAGCATATTGTTCCTTTTTCCAATGGTAACTGGCCCTCTGTCGGTTTGTGCATCACACTGAGTGAATTAAAACTTTTTTTTTATGCAATTATGTGCCTGAGAACGACCCCCACCCCCCCAAAAAAAAACAAGAAAAAAAATGCCAAAATGACACACACCACGGCGTAGGTCTCCAGGTGTATCCCACAATTTTTTGTATCTTCGTGGGTCGCCATGTGACCATTTTTTGTTTGTTTACCTTTTCACAAAACTAACAACAAATGTGATTCTTAGTAGTTCGTGAATCATTATTTTGTTTATCTTTTCACAATGAAATAACATCAGGAGATGGCGATTAAAAATATATCTGCATCGTTCATTGAGAAAAAGCAGCTCTCGAAAGAGAGAATAAACGTCTTTGGATAAATGTGGGACTTTGATAATTGCGGGGAGGGCAAAGGGTGGGCGTGCACGATCCTCCAAACCCGCCCCCCCCGCCCTTGTGTTAAAGGCAAGGTTCACCCTGACGCTCAAGTTGCGTTTTAATAAAAAGCAGAACGATGAGAGAAACATATTGATGAAAGTTTGGCTGAAAATACCGCCAAGAATAACAGATTATGACGTTTCAAAGTTTTAAAATTTGTGACGTCACATGCGAAGCAGCTCCCCATATGTTCATGTAATAAAATTCCATAAATTGACATTTCTTAATGTTAATGCATAATGAATTGGGGTTTTTTCGTAGAAAGCATGTGTGAATAATTGTTTCTGATAATTTGATTGAATGCACAGTAAAATCATTTTCAAAATTCTGAAAAAAAACGAGGACTTTTATATGGAATTTATATTACATTGACTATGGGAGCTGCTCGCATGTGGACGTCACAAATTTGAAAACTTTTTGAAACTTATAACCTCTGTTATTACTTTACGTTAGATTTTCGCCCAAACTTTCATTTAATATGTTTCTCTCATTATTGTGCTTTTATTAAAACCAACTTTAATGTCAGGGTGAACCTTGCCTTTAAGCCAAGAAAAGGACGTTCGAATGAAGCTTAGCGATACCATCAAGCTAGGAATATTCCATTTTATTGAGTTTGTTCTGAGATCAGAAGTAGGAGAGTAATCTTACAGGAATGCAAACAACTAATATGAGATCTTCGACTTGTCGGGGAAAGTCATGGGATACTTTCCCCTACAATTCTAAGATCTTCTAATTTTGTTGTCATTTGGCGCATTGGGCCTCCGGTATTTTCCTTCTGTATCTCATGCAGATATTGTATACCAAATGATATTAAAATGCTTATTAGTTAATGTAAAAATAATTTGTAAACATGTTAATATACTATTGTAACAAATTTATATTACAATGGGATGGCTTTCATTTGTCAAACATGTACGGAAGATGCAGTAATAATACAATAATTCAATTCAATTTAAATTAAAATCCCCTCTTTTTTTAAAAGTTTGGAATCTGCACCTAAAGCATACAACATGATAGCTTTATTGAAAAAAACGCGTTAAAAATTTTTTTAGAATCCCATACGACATGTACGATGCTAACTTCTTTGGGCAAATTAATTTGTTTCAAGCATGATATTAGCATACTGTAACAAAATGGCCAATACATAATTAATAGTAATATTTACAATTTATCGCCGTAAAAGGGAATTACGAGACAAAAACTATATTAGGTTGACCACATTTCAAGTAGAGCCTACGTAGGACTGTTTGCTATTGTTTTATGGTTACAAAAAAAAACTTGAAATTTCTGAAATTATTTGATAATTAATTCCTATATTTACAATTGTGTTTCGTTATTATATTTATTCATATTTTATTTTATGATATTGTTCAGGCAAAGGAAAAATTATGTTATCCACTAGTTCGTATTTTTTTAAAATTTAATTCATATTGTGAATCTTATGAATAAAGTTGATGTTTAAATAATTGTGACTATAAATACTATTTGTTAAGATACGGTGATAGTATGAATGTACGCATATTCCTGAAATTAACCGAAGTTTATTCACGCTCGTTATTCGTGAAACCAGTAATATTCTGTACCATAAGACTGTTTACATTATATTCAACTAGTCTTTGATTATTATCGTTTCGAAACGTCGTATCTGTACTCTATACAATTGTGTTTTGAATAAAGTAACAAAGTATTCGAATTAATGGAGTAAATGAGAAAAAAAATGATCTTTTTATCATGACGACATCACATAAACATTGTTTTATTGCATCACAGTACGAAATTGGTATCAATCAACCGTTTGGTCCACGTTTTGTTATTTCGTCATTAGTACGTGCGTTGTGTTCCCAAACACAAGCTTCACACAAGCTTTGTTTTGTCAAGGGCTGGCTATTACTGAGACGATACTTGCTATAAATAGAATCTCTATTCAAATGTGGCTTAATCCGTTACACATTACGTAAGAAACTTCAACCTCAGTCATACATACTGCACTAGAAAAAATGGATATTTAGTTATATACCAGGTGTTGTGTCTCGTATAAAAATCAGACACGCACTCCAAAAAGAAAATAACCCTGGGATCGCAAAACCATGATTGATAGCAGTCTGAACTTGGTGATAATACCATTTTAGATTAATTTCAACTGTTCAGTGTTACTGCTGCAAAAATTTTGAGATCAAATGCTGGCCCTTTTTAAAGCAGTGTCATTGGTAATTGCCGAGGCAGGAAAATATCATTTTGTTGCATACACATTTTTGTTTGGGTTCAGTTTCTATGATGGTCACATTCTTAATTTACTTCTAGCTTATTCATGCTCATTTCTCTTATAGTATACAAATTCAAGACCAGTCCTTTCAGACATACAATCGTGTTGTCCTTTACAAATCCGGTGCGTACCCGAAATAACACAATGCGGTAAAACAGATAACAGCACTTTTCTAGAGAAAAACAAACAAGCAAACGGACAAACGGTAAAGATTTTATGCAGCGGGGCTTTTATTGCCTTCGACACTACCAATATTGCTGTAAAATCCCATGGTTGTTTCAATTTTGGTTTTGTCATGTGGAAATAATTTCAAAATATGAGAGTAAAATGTTCAACCTTACCGTTTGATGACATTACGGGTTGGTCATTGATGGTTTGATTGGTCATCGGTGGTAAACCCGTCTCTGTACCGTACGGGGGTAACACGACACCTGAAATAAATGAATGCATTTCAATGAAAAAAATCAAAATATATGACTTGTTACGTTACCAATAGACGGCACTGGGTACGACTATAGTTATGAATGTCTAGATAACAAGTGAAACTGAAATAGACGTGACGTTTATAGACAAAAGACCCGTGCAAAGATCCATTTAATTGTCTACCCACATGACCAGTTGGGTACTATGTGACTGTGCTATGACACGACTTTAATTCATGCTAAATTATGGCAATTTTGAAAATATTTCATGGAAACATTATGTTGAAAAGAGTAGTCAATTGAGTTGTTTTCCATGGGAGAGACGTTGTTAGAAACATATTTTTGAGCATGTAAAACTATGTAATAGATATGGGTAACTCATTTTTGTTTGGACTGCCTGACACTCTTTTGAACCGCCTGAAAAGATTGCAAAATATTGCTGCTAGAGTCATTATTTACACAAATTTTTCTTAAGCTGCACTGGCTTCCAGTTAAACATAGGATTGTCTTTAAAATTCTTCTTTTCATGTACCGTTGTTGTCATGGAACTGCTCCTGCATATCTAACTGAATTGATTAAATTTCATCAACCTAACCGGCCTCTCCGTTCCAGCAACAAACTTCTTTACACTCAGTCTGTTGTCAATAGATCATGGGGTAGAAGATCTGTTTCATCTGCCGGACCACGTTTGTGGAACAATTTACCGGATGAAATAAAATTGAATACCTCCTTAACACAATTTAAATCTAACCTGAAAACTCACCTCATGAAAAATGCATTTTAACCGTGATTATCGTCTATTTATTTCTTTTATAAATGTGTCACGTTCTCCTGTGTAATTATGTTACTGTGCTATGAGCACCTACATCGATAGGTGGATTTTAGTGCATTATAAAATGTCATTATTATTATTATTATTATTATTATTATTATTATTACTATTATTATTATTATTATTATTATTATTATTATTATTATTATTATTATTATTATTATTATTATTATTATTATTATTATTATTATTATTATTATTATTATTATTATTATTATTATTATTACACATTTTGTTTGTGGGTTGATAGGAATATAAGCCGCCTTGATTGATATTCTCGGGTATTTTGTATAAGCCGCATCAAAGTTGTTGGATTCATTCCCGGTGCAAAAAAAAAACGAATCTTTTTCAATGAAATTCGGCCGTGTGTACGGTCAAGCTAATGTACCGTATCTGCACATGTACACATAGTCAAACCAATGTACACCGCAGTATGTTTTTTTTTTGGGGGGGGGGGTGGGGGGCTGTAATAATTCCTTAAATACGACGTTTCCTTAAATACCATGTTTTCTTGTGTCTGTTTTCTATTACTATAAGATAATAATGAAGAATTGATATTGTGTGCTTTCCTTGGTAGTTTCCACCAAAATGACCAATTGACTACTTAATGAAAGAATGAATGCATGAATAAATAAGTGAAGAAATAAATAAATGAATGGATGAATGAATGAATGAATATGTAAATGAATGAATAAATGAATAAATAAATGACTAATTGAATGAATAAATGCATGCATGCGTGAATGCATGAATGCATGAATGAATGAATGAATGAATGAAAGAATGAATACATGCATGAATTAATGAACGGACGAATGAATGAATGAATGAATGAATGGATGAATGAATGCATGCATGAATTAATGAATGGACGAATGAATGAATGAATGAATGAATGAATGAATGAATGAATGAATGAATGAATGAATGCATGCATGAATGAATGAATGCATGCATGAATGAATGAATGCATGCATGAATTAATGAATGGACGAATGAATTAATGAATGGACGAATGAATGAATGAATGAATGAATGAATGCATGCATGAAATAATGAATGGACGAATGAATGGATGAATGAATGAATGAATCGGATTCAAAGCTCCTCGAATTTAATTTGGGATAGTTTTTCACAACAATCATGAGGAGTCCCTTTCAATATACACATACCTTAATACAAAATTTAAGCATCTCATGGAAATAGAGTTTCCATCATAAAAATTCAATCCGCTGATTAAAGATAGAAGAGGTTCATAGCCAAAGGAAATGTCCACAAAAATAGAGAGAGACAGAGAAGTCAATAGGAAGATCACTCTTAAAAATTCTGGTCAGGTTTAACCACATTCCGGGTCAAGTTTGACCAAAATCCAAGTCAGGTTGACTCATATTTTGGTTCAGGGTGTGCCCCCAACGGATTTCTTTTCCGAGTCAGTCTGACCCGGGATTTTTAAGAGTGTATATACAGAGAAAATAAATACCGCCCTGAAGTATTATTACATACAATATAAGTCAATAGTTACACGATAGCAAAGAAAAGGGAGAGGGGTGAGATTAAAATCATCGGGTTTTCAAATATCTTTCAAATTGCCTTAACATTCCTTTTCAAGCCGTACAAGCAAAC
Organism: Eucidaris tribuloides; assembly: GCA_001188425.1. Lineage (NCBI taxonomy): Eukaryota > Metazoa > Echinodermata > Echinoidea > Cidaroida > Cidaridae > Eucidaris > Eucidaris tribuloides. The sequence goes on from JZLH01S0612589.1 coordinate 26,855, forward strand.
GAAAGCGATTTTAGATGTCTGAATATGTAAAATTTCTCTGTCAATTTTCACGCTTTTGATATTATTAGAAGGACTGAGAGAGCAATGGTGAGAGCGATGTGTGGTGTGAATCTGATGGACAGGAAGAAGACTGACGTGTTGATGCAGATGTTGGGTTTAGAAGAGACAGTGGATCAGATGGGGAAGGCGAACGGAGTACGTTGGTATGGACATGTGTTGAGGAGAGATGTTGATCATGTTTTGAGAAGGGCGCTTGAGTTTGAGGTGGCTGGCCAGAGGGGAAGGGGGCGACCGAAGAAGACATGGAAGAAGCAGGCGGTGGAGAAGAGTAGGAGGGTTGGTTTGAGGGAGGAGGATGCGCCGAATAGAGTAAAGTGGAGGGAGGGGGTGAAGGTGATTTCTGTGAGTGCGAGGTGAATCCGGCCACCCCCGTAGCTTGGGGACTAAACCGGATTTAAAACCTGGATTACTACTAATTCAGTTTCAATTGAAATTGAGAATGGCGTTTGAGTTGATTCCTGTGTAGTGGTGGTAAATGGCCGGATATGGTGTTGGTGGCTAGGTCAGTGCACTCGGTGATGATGGTGGAATTTGACCGTGCTATTGGAAACAAGGATGGATGAAGCGAGGGACGTTGCTGACATGTAGGTGCAGTGAGAAAGCCGGAGTATATGTGGAGGTTGGGTGTAGGAGACTGGCTAGATGGTCGATGAGGTGGCAGGATAACAGAGAGGGGGAGAGGTGGGTGAAGAGGATATGTGGGGCGACTGAGAGGGGATCTGTATGGATTGTTGAGAAGACGTGGACAGGTGTCATAATGCTGACTGTTAAGGGAATTCCAGCGCAGCACCGGCGAGGGAGGGGAAGGTGTACATCACTCAAATAACCAAAAACAATGGTGATGCCTGCAGGGCCTATTGCATAAACATTAACCAGAGAAATAATAGTGGTTAGCGGGATTTCACCATGTATTTTCCACATATAGGAGAAGACAAACCTCTGGTAAAAATAACCGGAGTTTTTCACAGTTAAAATTTGCAACTAGCCCCTGGTGTGCTGCTGACGACCTACTGGCATTGGTGGATTGTGATATCTTAACCACTCTTTTTGTTAATATGTGTTCAGGTTTTTTTTCTTCGATATTAATTGTAACAATATGATGTCTAATTTAAAGGTTCCAACTTGTACTCATTCAGACTTCCATTGACTTCAATGGTGTAACAAGAAATTCGAAATAAAGTATACATTCATTCGCAACCCTACCCCGAGCACTTCAGTTGTTGACATGTATACTTAGCATCATTTGAGGAGAACCGTTAAAAATCTGATTTATGAGACAGAATCCAACAATATGATGTATATTTTTTTTCTAAAGACGAAAATGATCAAACGTGGAACATGAAATACAGTCTTCCTGAGCAAACGAACGCTGAGGCCTTGACGCAAGTGAATACATGAATGCCAAATGCAACAAACACACAAATCATAACTTGAACCAGAAAAAATGGTAGTGTGTTGTGAGTCCAAGCAAACAACTTTTGTGGGAAATACATAGTTCATAAATATTAAGAAAAGAAATAGCGACTCGAAGTAGCTTAGTGATATACAATTGAACAATGGCTACAATGTAATAACGTCTTTAGCAATTAAACATCGATGATTAGAAAGTGACAGCAAAGATATGTTTAGAAAATTTGTGTTTAGATGTTTGGCATTGTTTAGAAATTGGACGGCGATGTAGAGTGATTTGACACAAGGTGTTTGGACTCTACAACATGACTACAACGTGATACCAATGCAGTAAGAGAAGCGTTTACTCGCTAAACACAGGGTTTACAATGTACGGAGGTCTGTTACATAATGAGAAACTGAAATATGGCTGTGAAACTTTGCTACCATATGTAATAATAATAATAATAAATCACCCAAGCAGATAACATTAGAACTTCTATTCTCAAATTGAATATAAATTTTGATGAATAGTTGTAGCCTATACTCACAACTACCCTTGTACGGCACAATAACCATGAGTTATGACTTATGGCTGTGAGACTTTGATAGGATATACAATAATAATAATAATAATAAATCACACAAGCAGATTACATTAGAACTTCTAATCTCAAATTGGACATAAAAGTCAATTTTGTTTTAAAAAATGGTTAAAATCCCTTAAACAACAAACAGTTGCAACCTATCTCCCAACTACCCTTGTACGGCAACGAAATTGTTTTCGATACTGATACATATGATCAAGCTGTCCCTATGATTTTGTCGCTTTTAAAGAAAATCTTCACTATAGAAGTCAAGAAATAGGGGGAAAATACAACTTAAAATCAAAGAATTAAAATAAAAGACGACTTACGAATAATGTACAAAATACACTGATGAAAGTCACGATAATATAAAAAAGGTAGTTTTCCTTACTTGAAACAAGATCCCTAGAAAATTAAGAACGTGTACTGCCTCTCGATTGTTCTATGGAAGGCCATCAACGCAATTGTTAAAATTATTGAATTATAACATAACACTGATATGTAATGGAACGTAATAATGCAAACAAATAAAACAAGGCGACACATGTTTTTTTTTTTTTACCGATCTATGGTCAAATGAGGGTAGACAAACAATAATGGTATTGTGTGAAAGGTTCAAACTTACCCATGGTAGTTGAAATCAAGACCATCACCCATACAACACGAAAGTGCTGAAATAATAGCATATTGCTGACAGTAGCTCGGAGCATGTTGAATAATCGAGAATAAACTGCACAATGACTGTACTGAGAATTTCTTGGAGTTGATATGTTATTCTTCAAAGAGTAATCTGAAACGGGCACCGAATAACCCGTTCAATCTCAAACGAATCAGAATTGAATATGTTGAACACTAAATGATCGAGCTCCAGGAAGGAAGCGGGTAAACTAAAATTCTGCGCTTCGTATGGAATGCGTTGTAATCAGTAATGGGGTGATTAGCAATAGAACGTTACTCAAATTTGAATAATAAATTAGTTTGTAAGTTTCTAAATTATGAAACGAATTATGTGATACATAATTAGGATTTTGATAAGGAACACACATTTTCGTGACTCAAAATGGCTAATGAGGTGGCCGACCTCAATTTGCCCTCAATTGAACAGGAAATATTCAAATTCGATTACCAATTAATTTACACAGCTGACAAACATACCCCGGGTTTCTTTTCACAGAAGTCAATCTATTTTTCAAATTGACGTCTCAAGTGCTCAATAAACATCACACAT
>JZLH01S0612600.1:3284-16078 GCA_001188425.1 Eucidaris tribuloides
TATAACTGGAAAATTACCTGCCTTTAAGTTACATGTACTTAATTCAGTGAAGTAACATGGATCTGGTCATGGAATGGGGTGAGTTTGGGGGGTCCAGATAATTTTGTTATGTGACAAAAACCTACTAAATCCACCACTGAAGACAAAGGGATCCTTGGCAGCTGCCTGTCGTCGTCCATCCACCCATCCATAACGCATAATGAAACTTGAATACTTTGTAACCATTCACCTGTGTCTAACCAAAGTTGGATGGTGTACGCCTTACAGAGAAGTCATTGTCATTTTGAAGTCAAAGGTCACATACAGGTCAAAGGTCGAATGAGGTCAAATCTTAAAATTTACCAGGAAGTTTCTACTGGGGTTTTTAACTTTCTAACCATAAGCCCATTTGTGACCAGACTTAATGGTAGATGTCCTGTAGGGGCCTCAATGTTATATTGGGGTCAAAGGTCATGTATGTTGGTCAAAGTTTAAATGAGGTCAAATGTTTAGATACAGTACCTGCTAGTTTCTACTGGGGTTGGTAAAGCCTGTTAGCAACTAAACTTGAATATTGGGGTAAAAGGTCACTTAAGTAGGTCGAAGGTCAAATGAAGTTATTGTTAACTTGATAAGGTGAGACACATTATGGCTGTCACCTTATCTGTTTGTTGTGTGTACAGGACATGTACCAATCTGTCTACAACTGGCAGTACATCCACTGTGTGTATCTGTGGTGTCGAGTCTTGGGGACGCTACATTCAGATGAGACTCTCAAACCTCTGGTCTACCCTCTCGTTCAAACTGCTATCGGAGTTATCAAGTAAGTTGCTGATTTCTGAAAATGACCACGACGGTAGTATATTCAAATTTATGAATATTTTTGTTCTACAGCCTCGTGATGAGCAATTTCTTTTATTTGTTTCTTTGAATACATTTTAAGTAACAAAAAAGCATCATGCATACAAGTAAATAGCAGGTTGCTATGTCTGGCAAGTTTCCACCAAGCTATCAGGTTGTCAAGAGAACCATTGTCAGAAAGGTGTGTATAAAATTTGCATACACTGCTCAACATGTCTATTTTGCCATGATTGACTGCAATAAAATTTAGTTTTTCTGTCATGTGTTCTTGTGATATGCATATAGTTCAAATACTGTGTTCTTTTGCAGCCTTAACTTTTGACGTGCTAAAATGGCAGATTTGCACCAAATAATACATGAAAAGTCCATAGAGGTTTAAATTCTCTGGTGTGTTAAGAGTTAAAAGGCGCGATTGCTGAGAATACTGTACATAGAGAAATCACTTGTGTAAACTATGATAAGTCTGAGATTGGGACACATATTTCATGTTGCATTGTAATCATATTGTATTCTGTGGTACAAGGCATTAAACTATAAGTGTTTGTCAGAATAAAGCAAATGTATTACATTTATTATTTCGTACAACCTGATTAAAGTAGTCAATTTGTTATCCATACCAGACTCATTCCAGCTGCACGTTACTACCCCTTACGTTTCCATGTGGTACGGGCCTTGAACCTACTGTCAGAAGCTACAAACACCTTTATTCCGCTTCTTCCATTTATATTGGAGGTACGTATGAATTAGTTTTTTAGCCTCCACAACAGGGCATTATGTTTTCAGGTTGTCCGTCCGTCCATTACTGGTTCTTGTTACTGAAATTTACTGAAATAACTTTAGAACTGCTGATCAGATTTAGAAGTAACTAGTACCAAGTATGTTATATCAGGCACCAATGAACTGATTAGATTTCAAAGTTGAAAGATCAAAGGTTGTGAGGCCTCATACAGGTCTGCTTTCGGCTTGTTACCACAATAACGGCTTATCAGATTTCAATGTATCTTGGATCAATATCAGGCTCCAATGAACTGGTTAGATTTTGAAGTTGAAAGGTCAAAGATCACAAGGACTTATACATATTTCATTACCATGGTTACTTAAGAAAAATTAAATAACCCCTTTAAATAACAGCAGCCAAGTCTTCATTGACTGTTAACATTTACATAGGAATTCCTGCTGTGATGTGAATATCTTGAATAAATTACTGGCCAGGAGATGCACAAAAGACATAGTTGAATATGCAAACTAAGGGATGCTTTAGTAAACTGAATTGATGAAGTAGTAGATCAGCTGTCTTGCTTATCAAAATAAACAAACCAGCAATCAAGCTCTGATCAAATTCACACAAACTAATGATCAAGCTCTGATCATATGAAATAAGTGTTTAACCCTAATTTAAATGGGCTATTTCAGACCAGGGTTTTTACTGGGGGGGGGGGGGTCAATTTGACCCCCCCTTCAGATCTCGGCCGCGGATCGCGCGATCGCCGCGAAAATTTGCATGCGCATAGAGCCGGATATAAACTACAGGACTGTATGTAAAAATTTTCAAAAAAATATTTTTTATATTTTTTAAGTAATTAATTATGCAAATAAGTGCATGAAATTATGTTTTTGCCTATAACTCACTTACAATGGCTAGTAGAATACTAATTTTTTGTGAAAATATTCATTCTGACATTTCTCACAATTATCTACAAAAAAATTTGCCGAATTGGAATTAATTTCTTATGTATTTTATTGTTTTGTGAATTTCTTTGTTTTTTTGACCTTTTGTTTTCTATAGTTTTTTCGATGAAATTTGTTGGGGACACTTTTTCAATCATAAACAGCATAAAATTAATCCATTTTAACGAGTAAAAGCAAAAATAATCATACATTTATGATTTTTGGCTTGAAACACAATTTCCATTGATTTTGTACACAAAATCAAGTTTTTGAGCAATTTTTGGGTTGACATCCATGTATAAAAAGTCGCGCAGCGTCGTAACGATATGTCCGATTTTCGCGAAAACGGTCTCAAAAGATGCGCAAGACTTGAAAGTAAAAAGTCAGCGAGCGACGCGATCAAAAAATTTTGCGCGGCGGCATGGTCACGAAATTCATCAGGGGGGGGGTCAAATTGACCCCCCCAGTTAAAATAGGGTTAATGCACAAGAAATCCACTGCAAAGCTTTACAATTTAAATCAATTTGGTTACGAATATGGATTGCAGAGACATACCCATAGACTGTGCACAGTCAAATTGTTCTTGTTTGTAAGGGGAATAAATTTTCATGACATCAAGTATATAATATGAAGTTGTAATATGTAAAAGAAAATGTTTTTATCCAAGTTTAATATTGCGTTTTACTTTTACTTTAGGTCTTCCAGACGACTGATTTCAACAAGAAGCATTCTGTGGCGAGCTTCAAACCCCTCAACTTTGCCGTTATGCTGAGGTTGTCAAATTCACAGCTGAAAGAAAGAGCTTTCAAGGTAATGTAGCAGTATGCTCAATTCAAATACTTCTGTGATGGGTAGGAACACCCCTGTCATGTTAAACCCTGACTGCACTTTGGGGGGGGGGGCCTCGATGTTTTGCGCGATATATCTGCAATGCAAAAAGCTCTCGCCGCAGTGTTTCATCACTTTTTATTTCGAATCTCCTGCATCTTTTAAGACCATTTTACGTGGGTACGTGGTTCCAGAGTTATGCATAATTTTGTACGTGCATGTCGCACCAAAAATTGCTCAAAAACATGATTTCATGTACAATTTCAATACAAATTGTATTTTCAGCTGAAAATCATAAATGTATGAATATTTTTGCTTTTACTGATTCAATTATTTATGATCGCATTAGTGTCAGTGACAAATTTCCTTAAAAAAACAATAAAAAACAAAAGGTCAAAAAACAAAAATACATAAGAAATTGAAAGAACAATAGAATACATAAGGAATAAGTTTAGATATCATAAATTTTTGGTGGTACATTTTGCTAAAAACACTACAAAGATTATCTAGACCAAAAATTAGCACATTTGGAGCTTTATTTAGTGGCTCAGAGCAAAAAGATGCATATCATGCATAAATTAGCATAATTAATGAAACAACGTTAACAGCACACTGTGGCATTGCTTGGCAAAGGACCGCTCAAGATAGGGTGAAATGGCAAATTGGTGAAGAGGCCTTCCTCCTGCAGTGGAGTGAAATAGGCTGAAGACAATGCAATGCAATGCAAGGCAAGGCAAGGCAAGGCAAGGCAATGAAACGACGTTGCTTTTAAAAAAAATAATACACTTTTGCAGAGTACGTGGCGGGCGACGTACGTGCCGATTTTCGTCACGATGGCGCAGTCAACGGCCAAGATCATAAGGTGGGGCATCCAGTACTCCAGTTAATAAACAGCCTAGGAAATTGACCTCAAATATTTTAGTATTTTCTGTGTTAAAACCATTAAAACTAATGTGGACAGAGAGTTTTATTTGGGGTATGTTAACTGCCCCCCATGACAAAAGGGCATGACTGACATTTTGGTGTTTTGGAGATATTGAGCAAAATGTATTTTGTTCAACACGTAAAGCCCTATTCAGTGTCATTTTAACAAGTAGATTATGAGACAAAGGGACACTTCTAATTAATACTTTTTTGTTTTGCATGTTAAACATGACGTACTGAGTCCCCTTCACTATATAACTCAATTTTGAGAAAAAAAATGTCAGTTATGCCCTTTTGTCATGGGGGGCAGTATAGTACACATGCAAAACTTCATTTCCTGATAATTATCTCATCTAAACTTTTAAAACACAACTTGTCGAATGAGTAGTTCATTGAATACACCATTTTGCAAAGTCATATTACCAGGACTGCATTCCATTCTATTTGGCAGAAGGGTGTTTCTGTAAAAACATAATTCTGTCCCACTAATCATTAACATGGTACTTTAGGCAGAGGTGTGAATATGAAAATACACCGTTCTGCCAATAATTCAATGCAATTGACTGATAGGCAGAAGTGTGTGTCTATCTGCAGATACAACCTCCCACCAACAAAATCAGATTTTACTTGTAATAGTTTAAAGATTGTGTCATTGATTTGCACGTCAAAAAACATCTAAATGAATGAAATCAGCTGAAATCATATCCAATGTGAAGATTAATATAAATAAACACCTCGCATAGCAGCTGTTGTATCCGAGGGCCAGCTACCCGAGGCAAGGACGGAGGCGCAAGGATTTTTCTCGAAGTCAAGGACGAGGCCTAAGGCCGGGGGTCTTAAAAAGCCCAGGACGAGGACGAGGCAAGGATTTTTCTCCAAGACAAGGACGAGGCCAAGGCCGGACCGAGGCCAGATTTTTGGCCCGAGGCCGGCCAGCCAGACAATTTTATGGCAAGGCAGATCAACACAAATCTCAAAGAAAATATGCATTTCATGTTTCCTCCATGAAGAGTTTCTTGTTTGTGTGACTTCTTATGTTAATCTTCATGTTTGACTCCTCAAACTCTCCATACAAACAAGCTACATTATATTCCATAGGACATTACTGGATCTCTCCTCGTTCTCATTGTGACTTTGTGTACTTTTTTATCATATGTATGACTATTCTTTATTGAAACCACACCCAAGCCTATATAGCAAAAATTCATCAGAAGTTTTACGAAATTTCGATTTAAAACTTGAAATTTCCGAATTTATTTGTTTCACGGAAAAAAAATTTTGCGAGTTTTCGCATTATTTTTGACACAACTTTTCACAAAAAATCACAAGACTCTGGCCGTTGCGCGAAAGCCGCTCACGAACTCCAGCGCTATATTTTGTTACTGATGCTTCTGGAGAGGATGACGGACAACTATTTGCGTTTTCACGAACCATGACATCTCAACTACCCAAGCGGAAACGATAGTAAACTATCTTTGTCATAAATGGTATTGGATTAACATGCAAATTTGTGAACATCCGTATTCCAGCGTTTACTGAATTACGGGACAAATATTTGATTGCAATTAAATATGAACAATGTTTATCGACATAAACCATCACACAATTACAAACAATACACTCTCAATAATCTTAAGTATCAATTTTATCGTACAACTAGAAGCACATGATCGATGAAATAATTACCTCAAGGGATACGTAACTGCATTTATTAATTTGCCCAGCTTCAATCACTGCACTGTTTTATTTGGTTCTTTAATAGTCTATATTTATTTAGTGTGTTCTTATGTTCCTTTTATATTAATTCTATCTTAGTTAATAGAGTATTGAAATGGGTTTATTAACGTGTTATAACACAAACAATCTTTATTATTAATGACAGACGCTTATAACAGATGATTTCTAACATTTAAGAAACGTATCACTGATATCTTAGACATTTTGGGATGCAATGTTCAAATTGAAATATCCTTTTAAAACATTTAGATAGCATTTGATTTGAAGCTTTTTATGTAAAATTATAATTTTTGGCCCGTTTATTTTGACAATTTGTGGATTCTTGAAATGGCATGTGCATAGGTAATGATACGGTGGCCGTCTGATTTATGACGGCTCCGAAGCTGTCATAACTTTTTGTCACTGGAGTTAACGATGTCAGGGTTTCTGTGAACGCTTATGAGATGTCCACGAAGTAGAATGTCAGGCACTTTCGTGCAAATCAACCCTGGCTACTAGTGGTTCATGCATACAATCATTTTCAGGGAGGGTAACCAATTTCCTGATCATATACTACTAATCAGATTCACATTTCCCACGTTGTATTCTAGACCTAATCGCACAGACTTAGCGGTAGATCCGTGCCTTTTCAAAGCAATTTTAAACACAAACAAACACAACATTAAAAGGTAGGCACTATTCGTTTCAGTTTCTCAAATACACTCAGTGAAACAAAATCATGTCAAGGCAGATGCGGGGAAATGGAATCTTCAACTGTTTTACTGCACCCAATATAATAGTGCTCAAGCGTATGCATTTTACCCCGGATTTTACCCGGCCTCGGCCCGGCCTTGCCCGAGGATTCCGAGGATTAACGCAAGTGTCCAAGGACGAGGCCGAGGATTTTTCTCCGAGGTCAAGGACGAGGCCAAGGACAGGATTTTGGCCTCAAGGCCGGCCTCGAGGACGAGGCCATCCTCGAGGACTACAACACTGTCTCATAGAGACTTGGGGTAAAATATTGAGTTTTGGTGAAAATCTGGACGGTTAAACTTCATACTTTTTCCAATTACTCGGAAGCATTTTCAAAAAATCCGCGACGTCAAACGTGCACGTGCCGTTCCAAAATTGTCCGATCAGCCGTTAGCTAAATGTCGTGCGGAGGTTAGCCGTTGACCAATCAGTGCGCTGCGCTGGTCTTCCGACATTACACAATAACCGCGATTCACAGTATGAGCAAAATTGAAACTCACGGAAAGAACAACATTCTGGTAACATGTCGTTATTAGTTTTTCTCATAAAACAACAAATTCATGACGTATGGATCTCAAACTTTCAACACACCATTTGTAAGTACTAAACTACCGTTTGGTATTGATAATGAAGGGAAGTAATGGACTTGCACATCCCTGACACAATCTTTAAATGGAAAGGTGTATCTGCAACATTTTTGCCAAATCAAATGCAAGGAAATTATTAAAGGGAGAAGGCACCGGCAACTAACAGGCACAAGTTAAGAAAACATTTGAGTTCTTGCCAACCAATCAGATTGCTGAAACTGACCAAGCATGACCGATGCATGCCACCCGACGTGTGTTAGTCACGCCGCAGTAATGTATGCACTGTTTGAATCGATAAGCTCCTCCCCCCTGTGACTGTTTCTGCAAGTTTATCTTAAGACAAGGCTTGCAAAGACATAAAATAAACACAAATTAAGTAATTTATAGGGCCTTGCTAAGTGTGAGTATCACACAATAGCCCTTATTTAGGCTGTATTTATCACCATATACCATAATTCTCACAATACTCTCAATGCCTCTTTATTTCTTAACTTATGCCTGTTAGTTGCTGGTGCCTTCTCCCTTTAAGAAGAACATATCCCAAATATCTTTTGTCAAGCTCAGTAAATTATAACAGTTGATTTCATGAACATTTTGACCTTGAAAACCTCCTTGATTTAAATGGGAAAAAGAATTTCAAAGATCCATCTTTTTGCCTAATCAGGGCTCATGCCTTGAACTAGGAAGATGGTTTGATTTTGTTACAATACACATTTCATGTAAACCTCAGGATGAGTATAATCTTGGCCCAGTTCTAAAATATCAAATATGATATCTTAACGTTAGACCTTTGCCCTCTCTACAGGACGGTGTCATCGATCAGCTCTATGACCTTTTAGTGGAGCATCTGCAGGTCCACTGTCATCGCATTGGGTTTCCTGAGCTGGCACTGCCTGTCATCTTAGAGGTTGGTAAAGATGAATGGATTCCAGAGTGATAGGTTGTAGGACAACTCCCACAAGGACATCTCCCCCAAGGACAACTCCCCCAAGGACAACTCTCAAGGACAACTCGCCCAAAGGACAACTCCCCAAGGACAACTCGCCAAAGGACAACTCCCCAAAGGACAACTCCCCCAAGGACAACTCCCCCAAGGACAACTCCCCAAGGACAACTCCCCAAGGACAACTCCCCAAAGGACATCTCCCCCAAAGACAACTCCCCCAAGGACAACTTCCCTGGAGGACAACACCCCCTGAGGACAACTCCCTGAGGACCCCAAGGACAACTTCCCTGGGGGACAACTCCCCCCTACAGGGTTCCCAGGCCATCAGGGAAATCAGGGAAAATTATTTTACTTTTTTCCAGTCAGGGAAAAGTCAGGGAATTCGATAAAAATGTCTCAAATCAGGGAAAAGTCAGGGAATTTTGATTGGCCCAAAAATCGAAAGTAGTCAATCAGACTCTGTTATATTTTGTTGCATATCAAAACAACATCCATTGGATTGGAAAACATGTGAAACTGGAAATGAGTCGAAATAATTTTCATGGAATTTTGAGACTTCATCAGGGGAAAAATCAGGGAATTTTGTTTCTTGAAACGCTGGGAACCCTGCCCGTAGTACAATTCCCCCTGAGGACAACTCCCCGAGGACAAATCTCCAAACTTAACTCCCCTGTATGAAGACTCCCCTGGAGGAGTTTGACAATATTTCCAGTTTAAAAAATCTGAGTTGTCCTATGTGGGACTAAGTCCTCTGGGGGATATGTCCTGTGGTGAGTTGTCCTGTGGGGGGGGGGGGGGTGCTGTCCTCCAGGGGAGCAGTCCTCTGGGGGAGACATATTCCAGGGGAGTTGTCAGGTGGGAGTTGTCTCAGATTGAATTACTGTTGAGGATAGACAGTGAAAAGAATTGGAAGATGATGACAAAAAAAGTACCAAAATGCCCTCTTTTAGCATTTTTAGGGACATATACAATGATTGCAGTTTATGTCAATGTATGGTGTTCTTCACAAAAAATATGACAGTAGGATCTTGGTAGGTATTCATACATTGTAAAATTGTTGAAATATAAACAATCAGTTATTTGAAATTGGACATTTGCTGAAGTTGTATTTTTTAACAGTAGTCTAGGTTTCATATGCTAGATTTAACTTTCACCCACTGAATATGAATTTGGTACAGTCCCCCTGTAGGAAAGATTGCTTAATAATTGTTCAACTGCACTAGTGTGAGTTTTTGACCTTGTAAGTTTTGATTAGCAGCTCTTCAGTTTTTAACCCGTTGGCTACGGGAACCGGATGTATTATGTATTAACTCTATGGGAATTGTTGAATCTCGGAGGCAATGGGTTAATTAGTGATACATGAACCAAGTCTGGTAGTCAAACTAGTTTAGCTGCTGTGTGAAATTCATTCAAATTCATAACGATAGTACATTCTATTTGAATTTTATCGGAACTTATTTACATGGAACCTGTTTTTTTCAGCCCCAAGGCTTTTGTGATAGGAGAAAATTTATGTAAATCTTTACATGATGAATAATAATTACCTTACAGTGTTTGCTGAATAAGCTTGTTTTGGGGTGTGCAAATCTTGAACACAATATTTCAAAAACTTTTCTTCCACTTTGCAGCTGAAGGCATTCTTGAAGAAGTGTAAAGTGGCCAACTTTGCCCGTCAGATGAAGCAGCTTCTGGACAAGGTGCAGGAGAACTGTCAGGAGATCTCCACCAGGCGGGAAAAAGTCACATTCGGCCTCTCCGACGACAAAGCTGTGGTAAGCAGGCCCATGTCAATCAAGTGATTTCAATAGTTGATTTAAATTACAATGTAAGTTAAAGGTAAATGACATGATTGGGGGTAGTCCTCAACTTGGGCTGAAACTACTCTAGAATCAAGTAAACTATGCAAGGATTCTCCTGTGAAAATCTTGTAGTCAACGTTGACTCATTCTAAAATAAACAATATCAATATCACTCGTAGCACAGAAACCTGCTGTGTGGTTCTCTATGGGGCTTATTTTTATTGTCCCGGGATAAAATTAAGATACTCCTATGTTTATGCTTGATTCTCCTTAACTAAACAATTTACAGACAAATCCTCCCAGGTGAGAGATCCACTCCTGCTCGTGTATAGTTGGTATATATTTCAACTCATTTGATTCTTGAGGCATTTTCAAGTGTTCCCAATCATGTCACTAACCTCTATAATGACTTTTGCTAAAATCAATCATTTGAATTAAAAATATTGAGGGAAATTGGTGTTGTTAATGTCCATTTGACAAAATTGTGGGGAAATATCATGGAAAAAATATCAATATTTCGTTTTGTCAATTGAAAAAAAAAATGAAGTGTTTTAAAAGGTGCATTTTTTTTCCATAGGTAATGAACATTTGATATCTGCTTATTAATCATTTAAATCACAATAATTTATTCTTGACAATTTTCAGGAGGTTGGATGTTGTTTTCTAACATTCAGTATGACAATACCATACTTTATCAAGCAAAACTATGCACTGGATATAACATTCTTTTAATGTTTCATTTGTTAAAATATTTTATACAACATCCAAGTAGATCCTTGTCATTTGATTGGAGGATTGTTGGTCACATGATATTGAATAAATACTCCATTCAGCGCAGCGTGCAATTTGGTTATATTTTTGCGTGCATGTTGGTTCTAATTTCGTCCCATTCCACGGTTCGCAGTGCGCTTTACATATTGGTACACGCGCTGTCCCACTTCAGGCTGATGTGATGTATGTGATTTTTAAGTTTTGAAGTATTAAATATAAACCGGTGAACATAACTCACTGCTTTAATAAGGATTTAAATATTTTTGTGAAATTTAGACTAAAATGAGGAAACTGCAGAGACATTGACTATACACTGAACATGCTGAATTTGTGAATAAGCCAGAAAGAGTATCAGAATGTAGACCTATGTATGGCTATGTTTTTTCATACTTTACAATCCTCCAATCAAATAACAAAGATCTACTTTATAATGTATAAAACAAATAATGAATGTTTTATCATTTGTTCAATAGTACAGATATTTTCATTCGTTGAAAGGTTAAACGGTCCATTCAACTCGGCTTCGCCTCGTTGAATGGAACGTTTAATCTTTCAACTCATGAAAATATTTGTACCATTGAACTCATAAACATTCATATTTGTATAATTTCAGAATGCATGGGAAATGAAGAACAGAGATCAAGGAACAGCTATTTTAAGGCATTACCAGACTTACAAGAAGCTGAGAGAAAGAGAACTCAAACATGAGGAAGCTGGGAAAGACAGGGTAAGAGAGAGAGAAGTGATGTCTGTGACTGCTTTGAAAATGAGAACTTTGTAACATCAGCAATAATTTGGATATACAGGGCACTCCCGTTATTACGAACACGGTTACAAAGAAATTTCGATACAACGAAGTAAAAGTTCTGGTCCCAAAATCATTACCACTGAAGTCTATGGCGAAAGATTCTTTTACAACGAACACGGTTATAGAGAAATTCCCGTTACAACGAAGTCATTTCCGAGCCCAATGTTCAATAAAATACATAAGAAATGCGTTCCGATACAATGAAATAGAGATTTCGGAAGGTTGTGCGACGACACTTATCGCTTTGTGTGCGTGTCGTGTGCGTGTACTTGTGTTTGTGATTGAGAGAACGGGGTTCTGGCTGGCCCTTCACAGTACACTCGGGAGGCGGAGTGGGGGTGTGTCTCAAATACTTTGTTATGATTGGTGAGAATAGTGCATGCACGAGAGAGAGCAGAGTGTATACATGCATGTGTGGAGTGCATGCGAGTAAACTGACCATGTGCGCTGCTAGGAAATGAAGAGCTCACTATGAACAATAAGCGGGGACACGGCGCACGACTTCTGAAATTCAAAGCAGCTTTTGCAATTCGGTGTGCCATCTTATCATCACCTATTACGTTTATTACTTCTGTTGTAAAATTTTTGTGCCCCGTATTTGCGTACGTAACATTTTGATACGTGAACATTTTTTTATTTCTTGCCGATTTGGTTTTGTTTTGCGTCCTCTATAATCCCGGGCTGTAATCATCTATTTGGGCGCATTTATGCCGCTTGTCATGTTCAATTAACTGTCGGTGATTTCAGTTTTCCGTTCTTTAAAAAATATTTTTTGATCTCTATAAATGTAAAATTAATCCAGATTCATGCCACATCAATGTGCCTAACATTACCTTTCCCCTTTTATTATAAGTACAATATACATGGACAATGTAATAAGACACAATACACACAAAATTTCAGTGTTTTCATCGTATGTTTTGCTTGATCGGTTACAACAATATTTCGATATAACGAAATAAAAGTGTCGGTCCCGACGACTTCGTTATAACGGGAGTGCCCTGTACATGTAAAGGCCTCGTCACACTATGACGAATTGGCATTGCGTACCGCGAACGAATTGAAAAATTCTTAATACGCAGAGCATTCCAAGCGAATGAATTCTGTATGGGTGAATTCAACCGAATCGGACGTTCTGACAGCAAATCAAAACG
>JZLH01S0612600.1:16540-45916 GCA_001188425.1 Eucidaris tribuloides
GATCACATGGTGTCTGTGTGCATTAACGAAAATATACCTTCTTGAACTCAGCATCATTTTGTCCTATCATTTTGAGTTTTGGTATCTAATTTCTCCCAGTATGCCGAAATCCAAGAGAGCCAAGATTTGTATTTGTAGAGTACAGGTATTAAAAAGGGAGAACCAAAATTACTCATATGGTATAATTCCAGGGCAAATTGACATGAAAGGCAACATTTACCCCAATTTAATATTCGCGTGAGAGAAATAGTAATAACCTGAATCTGGCCAATGGCTAGGTAATGATAAGCTCATATTTTTGCAAACGTGTTGTACATTGGTGATTTTACTGTCCCAAAAGAATAAACTTATCAAATTTCATGTTTACTAAATAGGGATTTTTAAAATAAAATATCTTCTTTTCTTTATGATCATTTATGAAATTCTGGGAATTGAGTAATGTAGAATTTTCACCTATTTGTATTCTTAAACAGTGTTGTAAAACTTTTATAAAGAATGGACAAAATATTTTGATCAGGAGGTGTTGAAACTTTTTTTTCTTCCGGAGAATAAAATCTGATAAAATCTGGTATTTTGAACAGAAGAGTTTTCCCCTACGGTGTGAATGAATATATACCGAATTCGATAACAACAATTTTCATGTATTACCAGAGACATTTTCATAGTACATGTAGGCCCTACACACATTTTAAGCATCCAAATTCCCATGGGGTAAGGTGTGCAATTTCTTGCGCCAAACAAGACACAACAAAGACACAGACACACAGACACACAGACACACAGACACACAACACAACACACACACACACACACACACGAATACAAACACACACACACACACACACACACACACACACTCACACACACACAACACAACTACACACACACACACACACACACACAACACACACACACACACACACACACACACACACACACACACCAACACAAACACACATTACAAACACACCACACACACACAGACAGGACACACACACACACAAAACACACACACACACCCCTCCACCCCAACCCCCCCCCCAACCCACACACACACACAAACACACACACAACACACACACACACACACGCACACACACACACCCACACAACACAACACACACACACACACGCACACACGCACACACGACACACACAACGCACACACGCACACACGCACACACACACAACACGACACACACACACACACACACACATACAACACACCCAGATACATGAAGGCACAAATCTAGCATGAGCATGATAAGCCAACATGGATAGACATGAGAAGTAAATTAATTTTCAATTCGCTGCCAACACGCAAAACGTTCGCCAAGAAAGGGCCTCACTTATGGTAGATCAATGGAAATGTATTGGTGACTTATCGCTTCCGTCCTGTTAACGAATAAAACGCTCGCATTGCAACTTCAGAGCGTACGCGCTGCGTATGGTTCGTACGTTTGGCATACGTCCATAAATTTTAATCATGCTTAAAATTTTTCAGCGTACGGAACGAACAACAACGTACTGTTGCGTATTAAAACGAATAGCAACGACGTCACAACGATCCCCAAACGAACTGATAGCGTGTGCCGACGAATGTCAAAATGTTCATCGCAATGGATACGCAATGCCAATTCGTCATAGTGTGACGAGGCCTCTAGTCATGTTGATATTAGGTGTGTTTGGTGGTCGTAGTTGTGACAATGACGTCTGTGCATAATTTCAAGGTAATGATGAGGACGGATGACAGTCTTAATGATAATAATAATGACAATGATAAGCTGAGGATGATGGAGGTGATGATGATAATGGTGATGATCATAAAGAGAAGGATGATGATAAAGATGATGGCGAGATAACAATGAGAGGGTGACGATGATGATGGCTATGTTGATGATGATGATGATGATGATTATGATGATGATGATGATTATGATGATGTCGAGATGATGATGGGTATGATGATGATGAAGATGATGATGGCTATGATGATGATTTTGATGATAACAATAACTACGATGATGATGATGATGATATGATGATTATGATGGGATGATATTGAGATGATGATGATGGTAACATTTAGATTAATAGTTAATTTAGGATAAGTTGCTTGTGAGATTTCTTCATGAAATATAGATTATGCCAGTTTGTGACTTATATTCTTTTATGTGTAATGTTAAAATTATTAAGGTGGTGTTCCTGACTTGTTACTTGGGGGAAAAATAAAGAAAGGTGATGCATGCACTAATAAAAATTTCAACCTGAAAGGTACAAATCGTAAGATCAATTTTCTTCTTTTGTTTCACACCCCACAGCTTATTGATGACAAGATTCCGACGATAACGCAGAGCAGGAAGCGAAAGCTTGCCAACAAGATGGAGTTCAAGGACCTCTTCAAGAAGGATGTTGAATCTGACGAGGAGGAGGATCTCTTTAGGAGGGTGGAGCGCAAGCAGAAGAGACTGCAGGAAGGGAAAGGAAGGAAAGCTGGTGATGGTGATGATGATGATGATGACGACCTGGAGGATTTAGATGAAGATGATTTTGATGATTTGAGTGATTCTGAGGATGAGGAGCAAGAGGAAGATGGAGATGATGATGAAGAAGAAGTTACAACAAGTAAAAGGACTGCAAATACAAAGTCTAAAGTAAAGAGCAAAGCGACCAAGGAGACTTGGGATGAGACCGAAGAAAAGGATGATATTGTGCAGGACTTTGAACCGTGGTCTGATGAGGAAGATACGGAGAAGAAAGTCAAACCAAATAAGAAATTGGGCCAGAAGAAAAAGGCAGGACAGGCTGTAGGATCCAAGACAAAAATGGGAGCTAAGAGAAAAAAGAGGCAACTTCCCGGCAAGAAAACTAAATGATAGTGACTGATATGAGATATTATTATCTAAATGGGGGGGTTTCAAGCGCAGTGACATTATCCCGTATCCAGCGCGCAAAGGAATGCGCGTATACGCGCTGCCGTGAGACGCGTCTGATATCGAAAATATCATACGTTGTCGAAAAAATATCACATACATCCGGGTACTTTTGCATTTGTTTACGAGTTCTCACCGGGGCTTTCCACACAAATAATGTACTAAAAATTTAATAATTTTTGGAAAATCACCGTATATAGGCCTATTGTTCTTTTGTATAATGTGCTGGCTTTGCTTAATTTACTAAATTATAGAGGAAGATGTGATTTCTGTTGAATACGAAGAATTAAATGTTGTCACACGAAGAATAAATCTGAGCGGGCAGTGCATGGTTGCCATTGAAAGACTCAATAATTTGTACAGAATTTTATCAAATTTTAATTTTGATAATTTTCTAGTGTTTAGATAATAATGATAATATTGGATGGCTTATTTTCGGTGGACACAGAAAATATTGTACTCCTTATGAAAATATCAGACTCGTCTGCGACTCGTCCGATATTTGTCACAAGTCGTACAATATTTTCTTGTGTCCACCTCAAAGCCATCCAATATTATATAAATAACAGGGACTGTTGTCTTTTAAAGGCATCGTATGTTTCCAGTTTAAAAAATCTGAACTACACAATTCCCCTATGCTACATGTACCAGTGTCTCTGACAAGGTCTAAAAATGAACCCCTGAAAAAATTGTAGTTCAAACAATTGTTTAGTGCTTTTAAAAGTGAAAAAAAAAAATTCAGCTACCATTCGAGTAGACTGCTGTGTTGCAGAATATTCATCAGCTGACAATAATTTGTGTGCCAATTTTTATCTGTAAATATTTTATGAGTATCAGCATAACTGTCTGAAGTTATGTGTTCTAGGGTATTTATTTATCCATTTAAACACTGACAGATATGTCAGATAGCAATGTTTGACAATTTTAAATGGGGCTTCCACAATGTTATATAGTGTAACTCTCAATGTGTCGCTGGCACAATATTGTGTCTATGCATGTGGCGCAAGTATGTGGTGTACACTTAATTGTCATACAGCAGTCAATAGGGGGAAATATGGCAAAACTGGGTAATAGATTTTCACTCTTTTTTAAGTACTAAATGCTCATTTTGAAGTACAATCTTTGAGGGCGTCATTTTTGTCTCGCCTGCATAGCGGAGCGAGACATAGGTATCACTATTTCCGGCGTAGGTGTCGGCGTAGACGTCGGCGTCGGTGTAGGCGTAGGCGTCGTCAACAATTGTGTTTGTTACACACAATAACTTTCTATAGCTTACGAGGTGGGATCACCAATATTATCCAGAGGTCATCTCTTGAAGGCGCAGGCTCAAGTTCGAATATGAGTTGAAGGTGAATAAGGTCAAAGGTCAAACGGTCAATGAACTTCCATGCTGGCACTGTGCTGTGTTGTACACAGCAATAACTTATCATATACCTTCGAGGTAGGATGCCAAATTCATCAAAGGATCCATCTCATTGAAGGTGCAAGGATCAGTTCGAATGTGAGTTGGATTTGATGAAGTGTCAAGGTCAAAATGGTCAAATGAACTTTCATGCACTGGCACTGTGCTGTGTTGTTACACAACAAACTTTTCCTATAGCTCTCGGAGTGGGATCACAAATTCATATCAAGGTCCATCTCTTTGAAGGCTCTAGGTCAAGTTCCGAATATGAGTCGAATTGAAATAAAGTCACAAGGCTCAATGGAATTTCATGACCTGGCACCTGTGCTATGTTGTACACACAATAATCTTTCTATACCTGTTGAGGTAGGATTGCAAATCATACGATGAGGTCCATCTCTTGAAGGTGCAGGTCGAGTCGAATGTGAGTGAATTTGATTAAGGTCAAAGGTCAATAACTTTCCAGACTGGCACTTTGCTATGTTACACCTAATTACTTTCTAATAAGCTTTGACGTGGAATCACCAAATTTCAGTTTTGACATGCAGTTCTCTTTGACTGCGATATGCAGGCGAGACAAAACGCTTGGCGTTTGCCTTGTTAGACTTTATCAGAGATACTTATAATAATAAATAATAATAATAATGACTGTTTTTATAATAGCGCATATCCACATTAAATTGTATCCCTGTGCGCTCTGAAAAAGGACAGAAAAGACAGTTGTGACCATCACAACTTAAATACTTCCGTTGTCCAACAAGAAGTAGTGAGTTTTAAGGGAAGCTTTGAATTGATCAATAGTTTTTGTTGTTTTTATTGTGTCCGGGATATTATTCCACAGCTCAGGAGCTGCCGACTGAAACGATCTTGAATCGTAAAACTGTGTATTAATTTTAGGGGAAACGAGTAGGTACTTGGACTGGGATCTAAGATTTCTACTGGGGCGATATTGGACTAGTAATTCCTGTAGATAGGATGGGGCAAGACCATTTATACATAGGAACACAAGAGATAAAATCTTAAACTGAATCCTGTATCTAATTGGAAGCCAGTGCAATTGACGTAAAATTGGGGAAACATGGTCATGCTTTTTTGTTCTAGTGATAAGCCTTGCGGCAGCATTTTGTACTCGTTGCAGCTTTTGAATTTGATTATCAGGAAGTCCGAATAAAATCCCGATACAGTAGTCAAGGCGTGACATTACATGAGCATGCACAAGTTTTTCTGTAGACTTGAAATCGAGATAGGGTCGTATTTTACCTATTTTATGTAGTGCAAAAAATGCAGCTTTACAAACATCACTTATATGATTAGACAGAGTCAAATTAGAGTTGCGTTTTACCCCAAGGTCACGTGCTAGTACATTGGTTTTCACAACTGTGCTACCAATATTAACATGGTCAATGTGATCAGATTGTCTAAATTTACTACAAAAGTGTACAATTTCAGTTTTACTTTCATTTAACTTGAGACCATTGTAAAGTGACCAATTCTTGACATCATACATACATTCCTGCAGTTTCCTTATTGCTTCAGTTTTGTCTTTGCTACTGAACATGACATAAATCTGAGTGTCATTTGCATACATGACACAATTTAGCAGATGTCTCTTGATTAAATTGTATAGTGGGGCTACATACAGTGTGAAAGCAACAGGCCCCAAAACCGAACCTTGAGGAACCCCATACGGGGAAGAATGGACATCAGAATCATAGCCATCAATTAATACCGAAAATGTTCTATGTTGAAAGTATGACTTTAACAATTCTAGAGCTTTTCCACAAATTCCAATTTCAAAGAAGCGAGTGAATAATACATCATGTCTAACAGTATCGAAGGCGGCTGAATAGTCAAGTAAAAGTATTACCGCTTCGTTCCCTTTGTCTAATGCCAGTATAGCATGGGGGATGACATGTATGTAGCTCAGATTTGTTTTAAATTGTGATCATTGTTAAATTATGCCTTTGTTAATAGAGGGCTTTTCCATTACAGCCGTAGTCAAAACAACTCAATAATGGAATGAGCGTTAGGATATACGGAAAGGCCCAGAAAAGAATGCAACCCCTGTGATTGTTAGTTTCTTCAACATGATCAGCAAAATGTCATTTGGTTTTTGTTTCATCAGTTAATACATTTTCCAACAAGATGATACCATGATCATTGAATTTGAGTACATGTATGAGGGCCTTTTTTCTGAGTCGTCGTTATTTCCCAAATTTGCTACCTTGCCAACTCCCGCGGTCCACGGAACACCAAGATCATTCTTGCGTCACAGCGTGCCATAGAATAAGTTGCACAGACAAAAAGCATGATTGCCCTCGCTTTGATAAGACAGACAATATGAGGTATGGCTCATGTTACTGTTTGTCCGCTCAGCTTATTCTATGGCACGCTGTTCCATGAGATTATTGTCGTGTTCCAAGGATTGCTGGAGTTGAAAAATTTACAAATTTAGGAAACAACATTACATCAGAAAGATAGCCCTAGGATCCAAAATGCCTTACTGAAAAATCAATGATAATGTTATAATTTTGTTGGAAAAACAATGTTCTAACCAATGAAATGAAAACAAATGACATTTTCTGGATGATGTTGAAGATATTGTGACCCGTCACCACAAATCCATACTAAAATTGAACACCTCAAACTTAAGGAAAGTGCAAAATACTGTAAGTGGTATGAAAGATATGAAAGTGAAATGTCTTCAAAGGTCAAAGGTTTTATGATATTCACATTTTGCAAAAGTTTAAATATTCATACCCTAGGGTTGGCAATTTAAATCAATGGTGATTTAAATCATGTATTTTTTTTAAAAAATCAGTGATTTAAATCAAATAAATCAATTTATTGATTTAAATCATGATTTAAATCATGATTTAAATCGTGATTTAAATCACCCCTTTGAAAAAAAAAAATGGCGATTTTTTTTCCAACCCTGTCATACCCTGTATTTTTCAGCCAAAGAGCTTTCTGTTTTGATGTTTTTAAAGGTGTGCAACTTTATCAGGGTATCATGGTTACGGGCCACAATTCTGATCAGTTTTTGTGTTCTCTCTGAGCCACCCAGCTAGCATACTTTCAAGCAGGGTTGGCAATTTAAATCAATGGTGATTTAAATCATGTTTTTTTTGAAAAAATCAGTGATTTAAATCAAATGAATCAATTTATTGATTTAAATCACGATTTAAATTGTGATTTAAATCACCCCTTTGAAAAAAAAAATCTTGATTTTTTTCCAACCCTGCTTTCAAGTGAAATGCCATTTCTTCACCTATAATTCAAATTGTACTCTAAAATTATATGTGTGTAGAGTTGGAGGGATGGGGGGGGGGGACTTCTGAATGGGATGAAGATTTAATATTGTCGAGATGAAATTGAAGGTGGATGAAATTCCAGCATACCAGGGTGGGTGACTTTCTATATTGTTTTTTAGTAGAAAATCAAATTTTAAAGATTTAAATCATGTTTTCTACAAATTTAAATGAACTTTTTTTTCAAAATCACCTGGTACATTGGCCCCATAAGTGAAAATGGTATTGATTTGATAGAATTTGCGTCAATCTATCATTTAAAACAAAACTTTGATTTGTTTTAGTAATTTTAAAAAGAAAATGGGGAAAAAAAACTTATTTATTTTTGATTTGAAAATTTGATTTTAAATTTTGATAAAAAAATCAAGTCTTGATTTTCATGATTCCCCCCCTCCCCATCTTTGTCACATTACAAATTTGTTGATTTAACAGTGCCAACCCTGCAACAGAATATTTTGTCCAGGCAGTATATCCAATAAAAAACTGTTCGCCTAGTGGGCTTTGAAATGATCTGTCTCAAGTAGTTTTATTATTATGACCTCGTGTCGTTTTAAAACCCAAACATTTTCCTCATGAAGGGAAATCACGAATTTTACTTTTTTGACCTATTTTGCCAAAAGGAAGCAAGTGCTAAATCATTCAAATTTGAGGTATTGGTTTATTTGAAACATCCTAAGCGTGCTATCTTCAGGAAATATTGGGAAAAGAAACGATCATTCTATTGAAAGATATTTCAATCCAAGTGCTGTAAAATTGCATAGATTCCTTGTAATGTAAATGACACACAAAAGTTGTTCATTTATGAGAAATGACAGTTTTGTCACTTGCTTCCTTTGTCAAAGAACGGCATTGAATTATTCCTCTTATACAGGGTGACCCAGAAAGAATGCTACGAGTATGATCGCTAATTTCTTCATCATCATCGGCAAAATGTCATTAATTTTTATTTCGTTGGTTAGAACATTCTTTTTCCAATAACATGATACCAAGATCATTGATTTTGAGTAAGGCGTTTTGATTCTAGGGCCATTTTTCGAAGGCAATGCAATTTCCCAAATTTGCCAATTTTTTAACGGCGGCGGTCATCGGAACGTCGAGATATTGTGGCCTCTCAGCTTGCCACACCGGACAAACCGCGATGACAAAGGGCTGGAATGCCCTCGCTTTCATAAGGAAGACGATGCGAGCTATGTCTCCATTGTCATTGCGGTTTGTCCGGTATGGCAAGCTGAGACGCCAGAATATCTCGGCGTTCCGATGACCGCCGCCGTTAAAAAATTGGCAAATTTGGGAAATTGCATTGCCTTCGAAAAATGGCCCTAGAATTAAAACGCCTTACTGAAAATCAATGATCTTGGTATCATTGTATTTGAAAAAGAATGTTCTAACCAACGAAATAAAAATTAATAAAAAATTTCCGATAATGATGAAGAAATTAGCGATCATACTCGTAGCATTCACCCCCACCCCCCACACCCCCCCACACACACACCCCACCCACACCCCCACCCACACACACACACACACACACACACACACACACACACACACACACACACACACACACACACACACACACACACACACACACACACACACACACACACACACACACAGACACACACACACAGACACACACACACAGACACACACACACAGTAGCAACATGTAAATGCAGAAAAAAAACCAAGATAACTCCAGTTTTAGTACTAAAATAAAATTCTCAGTTTATTCTGATATTATTGCTGTTTTGTGTAGAAGATAATCTCTTCAAAGTGAGATAAGACACAATATAAGGAGACAGCCGTTGACAAAATAAACTATCAAATTTGTATTGCATATTTTGAAAAATCTGCCATGTACTCCAATGCGAACTGGCAAAATTAATAAAAATTGTCAGAGTTATAAATACTCGTCTTGAAAACTTAAGTAAACAGTAAGAACATTACATATTCAATTCAAATCAGTATGAAATAAATATTAACAGATAAAACACATATTGATATATTTAAAGTGTATTGCTGCATTTAGTATATTTCACTTAATAAAGCTCACTTCACTTTGAACTAAATGCTACTTCAAATTATATTTCTTGAAAGAATTGACATCTTACTTCTTTTGAAAGGTATCTATACAAGTGCGTCCGCAGAAAAAGGAAACGGATTCACGCCAAAAAATATTCTATCATTAAGATTGAAACTTTTTTGAATAAATTAGGTATGATTGTAAAGCTCTGTTCGCTCTTTTTCATTTGATATACTACTTTTCTATCAATCGTTTCACGCATATTTGAAACAAACAAGGATAATTGGTGCTTACCAAAATTTCATTGCACGCCAAATTCCATCTTGAGTCCGTTTTCATGTAAAAAATGTAAACTGTTTTTGAAAAAATAAAAGCATGACGTCAAAATCAGAATTTCTTTTTTATTTGACACCTCAGGCGTAAAAAATGAATTACGTATGCCGGAGAACAAGTAAAATTAAAACATGTCTGTTTTAGCATGAATTTTTTAAATGAATAAATTTTGAGAAACGGAGGCGAGCAGAAGAATGAGATTCACGCAGGCTGACTTCCACAATATCTTGCTCGGGACACAACAATAGGAGCGCCCCCAATCATAGTTCGCAGAGGGTAATTATTGGCTTTGCTGCTGCCAATTCAGAAAACTGTTAATGAATGCATTTTGGAACAATTTCTGAATACAACATCATTTCAAATTGTCTTTTCGCACTGATGCAACGCTAATTTTTCACAAATGTAGTATCATATGAAAGAAGATAAAATCAGCTTTTCAATGGTGTCGTTCAATGTCGAAAATACTCAGAATACATTCAAGCATGAAACTTTGAATTTCAAATTTGCTCGTGCAAATGATTTTATACTTGTGTCTCTTCTTATTGTCTTTGCTCAGCCATGCGTGAATGGGAATCTCTGTGATTGGTATCAAATGAAAGAAGAGAAAATTTGCTTTCCAACCATGTACAACTTATTTTTCATACTTGTTTTTAAGATATTGAAATATCTTCATCAATCTCGGTTTCCTTTTTTCTGGGACACACTGTATAGAGGCAAGATTTTCTGTCACAAATCCATTAGTATTGATTCAGCAAAAAAGACAGTTCAATAGTGTGTGTGTGTGTGTGTGTGTGTGTGTGTTCTGTATGCGTGTGGATGTGTTTTGGTATGTGTTGTGCAAAATTACATCTGAACCCAAATGCAAAAAATTAATACTCCTTTATGACAAACAAAACCATACACGTGGGTGCATACATTTATCTCCAGAGGGATTTAGGATTATCTTACATTTGACATAAAACCATCGTAAATTCTGAAGTCACCAAAGAGTTGAAACATTTCCAAACTAGAAAGGATCAAAGATAGGGTTCTGGATTTGCACACCCAAAATAAACTTGAGGTAATACGCTGAGTATAATTTGTAATGAAAAGATCCATATAAATCTTCAATTCTCTCTGAAGCCATTGGACAAAAAAGTTTGTTTTCATGACAAAACAGACTTACAAATTCAAATTTGTAGATTTTTTTTTTCATACATCACAAATAAAATACCCTTCATAACCACGGGACAGAAATCGTAACTATGTAGTTGGAAAAAAAAAAGAAAGAAAATAAAAGTATTCACACTACTGTGGTCGGTGATGCAAGACATGTACGTATGAATTATTATGTAAGACAAAACTAAGAATTTCTCTGGGTCGGGTAAGATTCCATTTTTGGGGGACCAGCCCTTTCAAATTTTCTGAAGGGGACATAGGGGTTAGGTTCAGTAAAGTACCCCCTTCCCCCACATAGACGACCCTCGAATGTGGCTATTATGTTCTGTAATGAGGGTAAGGTTACTACCCGTCATTTTCAAAGCAACCAAATTTACATATAAATTCAAACCCATTAAATATACAGATTTATCAAAAGAAACCCTGAAACAAAAACGAACAAGGACAAACGTAGATATTTAAATACATATGCGGTATGTTTCATTTTTTTTTCAAATGAACAAAAGTAATTTCTTTTCCTGAGTAAGTTGAAAATCAACATTGTATTCTAATGTCTATTTTACACGAAGATGGCAGGATTCCACTTCTCCGTTTGATTTTGACCAATTCTTGCACTTTGGTCAAAAGTGAAAGTTCACGATCTCTATATCTTTCCCACTTCCGGTCAACGGTTGCAGTCGGCCATAGACAGCAGAAGTGATGACGTCAAACTGGTACGGAAATAAACACACACAAAAAAGTAACTTCCCCCTTTTTCAACATTACATAACTTTTTCACAAAATAAGTTTGTGCAAAATAATTTGGCAAGAGTGTTTCTACACTCATTGACTAGCATCTGTGTGAAAATGTGATTGATCTGTCGGGTCATGCATGAGTGAGCA
This sequence comes from Eucidaris tribuloides, assembly GCA_001188425.1. NCBI lineage: Eukaryota > Metazoa > Echinodermata > Echinoidea > Cidaroida > Cidaridae > Eucidaris > Eucidaris tribuloides. The sequence goes on from JZLH01S0612600.1 coordinate 28,585, forward strand.
TGCATTAAAGGTGAAAATACCACTTTTCAAAAGTCACAGGAGTCATCTCTTATGCCAAAATAATGGTAAATAATGACATTTGTGGCTTTATTTATAAAGTGTGCTCACTCAACCATGACGTGGTTACAACCTCTTATGTTCGTACAACATGTAAAGGTATATTTTGCTGAAAAATATCGGATTTCAAGTTTTGCAATTAACTTAATGGGTTTTACAATTTCAAAATTGAGAAAGGGTGGAAATTTTTAAATTGAGCTCACCGAAGCGTAAACTATGCCACAAGTGCCAAAGGAGGTATAAGGGGATCAAAGGATAGATGATTAACATAAATAGCGATTAATCATTCACCAGGAACAGAATTTGTCAAAATCCTGCATTAAAAATCCCTCAAATTGACCCTTGCGACTTTTGAAAAGAGGCATTTTTGCCTTTAATATGTACTCACTCATGCATGACTTGACGGATCAATCACATTTCCACACATAATTTAGTCAATTAGTGCAGAAACGCCCTTGCCAAATTATTTTGCTCACAACCGTACTTTTATAAAGTTATAGTATTTTGAAAAAGGGGTAGTTACTTTTTTGTTGTGTTTACACGTATGTGGGGACAATAGCCAAACCATAACTCAGTGCAACTGCAGCTCTCTTATTGGTAGAAACAGCCAGCCGTGACGCACTGCACCTGGTTCTGCCATTGTCCACACATAATTCCTGAACCAGAGTAACATCACTGACTTCGGTACTCTACAACCCGTTCTAATCGGCTCGCCGTGTAATAAATAATCCTTCTTCAGTGGGTACTGCCTCCATTCGAGCGTTCTGCGTCATATTATTGTAATTCATCCAATAAATCAACGATGCCTCATCACATCATATTTACATCAAATAAAAGTTCCCTCATATAATATGTGTGTAGAGAGGTATATCAGTTTTTAGAAAGGTCACTTTATACTTCGTTAAAATATTTCAGCGACGGTCTGTATATTATCAGTGCATTTCATCGACATATATCTCGCCGGTTTTCTGTCCCGACATGGCCGGGGCGGGGCCCGCGGTCGGACCAACCCCGCAGTACTGTCCGTCCAGGGTGAAGCCCAATCGGCGGGCCACGTGAAGTCGGATCTTGAGCGCCGGGCCCAGTTTGAGTCCCATGTTGTGGAGGAGGTGATCTTCAGTCAGGATGGGCAGGATTTCACCGTCGATCGCCTGTTCTCGAAATACCTGGACGCGTAAACAAGGACAAAAACACATATTAAGATAACAGTTTGATTATTGTTGGTTGTGGCGGTTTTTTTTTTAAATTGAAGCGAGTTGGCTCAAGTTGTAGAGCGTCCGCTTCTGGTCCGGAAAGTCACAGGTTCGAGCCCGGGCCGGGTCATACCAAAGACTTTATATAAAAATGGTACCTTCTGCTTTCTAGCCAGGCGCTCGGCATTGTAGAACAAAGAAGGGTAGTAATAACATAAATGCAGGGCCTGCTAGCAGAGCAGTCTTTGTGACTGAAGTGGCTACTGGCTACCCTGGGTAAATAAGACGTTGTTGTTGTTGTTGTTGTTGTTGTTATTATTATTATTTATTATCATTATTATTTATTATTAAAACTGAGGCTTTAAATTTCCTACACACATAGAACAGGTAGCAAAAGAAAGTGCTGTATTTTGGAAAGAAAACTTTGCAATGAAACCATTTACTAAATTATTGAATCGAGAAAATATTCCACGATAACGAACTCATTATATTTCATAATTATGATTGAAATTGCTTGAGAATACTTGCAAATAGTTGGACTGTTGATTATGTGTAGCATTCAGTTTTGCATTCAATTGCAGTGAAGCCTGACAGAATTCATCCATAAAAAATCATACAGCTGCATTTTTTTTCCAGTTCACCAGTTTCCGCGGCTTTGTGACAATCTTCCTGAATTATTGAAGACGAGGTGGCGTAATTTTAGTGTCCGAATCGATACTGCAATTGCGCCGTCATTTATTTATAGTTTGTGATTTGTGAAGTTTAATTACTTACATTGTTATTATTGCGTCACCATTTATTCATCAATTAATTATATTTGTAATAATAACGTGCCTCGAGTGACTCCATCTTTTTGAGAGCTCTATGCTGCATTTGGATTTGAGGTAATCTCCGGGTAATCTTTGTTTTTTCCTAGTTTGAGTTTGATTAAAAGTGGAGTCGCTCCAGAAATGTTAATATCGTCAAATATTTGAGGTAAACACACTTGATTATAGTAATATTCATTTATAAACGTTCATGCAGTCACACGAATTAGGAAATATTTCGGGTCCAGTTATTAAGTTAAGTTTCAATATATGATACAATTTATATGTTGTTGTTACGGACTAACACGTATCCTTTATTTCCCAAATAAATAAACAAATATAATAGTACTAATAGTAACGACGACGACGATGACAATATAATAAAAATAATAATTTATTATCAAAATTTTATATATGGACATCTTGCAATGTTTTCGAAAACTGTTTGCAATGGTATTCACTGTTTGCAATGGTATTCAAGATAAAAATGGTCGTAATCCACCCACCTGACTGTACTCCTCGCAGCCTTTCAGTGATTGGACAAACTGCGTGACGTCAGACACCGTCCATGACGTCATATCGCCAGGGAGAAACACCGCGTCGTTATTGGTCGATTGGTGCGCGGAGATGTGTACGCCGGCATCTTCTGTTTACAACATAATACACAAAATGAAGGAGTGAAAGTTAATGTGATCACAGTACAACAATCTTGATTTCGATCCTCGTGTACACAAAAGGTTACAGAAATGGAAGTTAGTACTTGCTGACTGAAAAGTATGAACGTCTGAAAAAAAATACGTATCGTACCGCGATATACCTCCATCATGTTCTATTCATTATTGCATAGAAACTACAAAGTATTAAGGGATATCTCAATATTCGGTTAGAATTCAGGACAGTTGACAAGCGGAGGATAATGACAATTGACCATTCTGAATTGAAAATATTTGTGATTTGTCGCCAAATAATGAATTAAAAAGACAAATTACGAAACTGAAAATAGCATGTACACGCTCCGCTCTCCGCGGGGCGTAACTGCACTTGAAAGTCGACGAAAGAAATTTCGTTAAAAAATGACGAAAATGGGCGGGAATACCCTGTCGGTTGTCCAGCAGAATGGCCTTAACAGTAAATTTTCTCTAATTTGAGAAATATTGCCTTATTTAATATTTGCACTTAACAGACTAACAGAAGGATCTAAAAATATCAAACTACTTTGATTTCACGTGAATTAAGCCTGTGGTTTTCATGTTAGAGACAATTAAGTGCTAATAAGGCCCTTCTGCCGGACAACCGACGACCTATAGTACACTTGCTATATTAGGCAATAACTTCGATTGTGAATCGTATCGAACACACTTTCTTGGCAGTGATATAGAGTCTGTATGAATAGGACCTTACAGGTAACTGTTTGATTACAGCTATACATGTACACGCCTATACGTAGTTTCTGCATCTGTCACATAAAATACCTGCCCACGTACAGTATATTTATCGATTCAAAATAGTAAAAGTACAATAAATTTTACATTTTGTTTAGTTGTGGTGCACGACATAACACAACTCGCCTGTCGTTCGCAATCCATCTCCTACTCTTCCGAAATGAATGAAAATCAAGATTGATAGGAAAACTCGGCAGTCAAATTGAATGGATGAGCCTAGGGTATTGTATTGACCTTAATCGGCGGAAACAGGCGACGTAGAAGCAAAAGTATCTGGACTCCTAATTCGACTTGAATGAAATACGCAAGTTGAGGAAATGCTCAAACTATTTTTCATTTGCGATTAACGATGCAGGAAGGACAAGCTAGACAAGAACGATTCTATCCAAAACAACGAAGCAGATAACAGGCAAGACATATTTTGTTTGGCTTCAACGTACGGACGGAAAAGCCCGCACCCGCGAAAGTACGGGATCTGATGGACGATAACAAACAAACTCACTCAGTATATCATAGCGTAAAGGCAAAGAACAAAACCTACACTATCGTGTAAACACTAAATACTAAACTCTTTTCTAAACACTTTTCTGTAACACTTTATAAACACTTGAACACGTTTATCTGGAAATCATAAAAAAAAAAATAGAAATGTTGTGTATCACCCAACAAAAGTTCGTGTTTAGTTTCTGGAACACTTCGCAAACACTTGAAGATGTTTAATATAAAATCATAAACACGTGTAGGTGTTTAGATGTTGAAAGTCGTAAACGCGTCAACAAACATTTTTATGAACACCTAAACACTTAAAGTGTTTACATCTTCACAAAAATGTTTGTACTCGTTTATGATTTTCAACACCTAAACACCTAAACGTGTTTATGAAACGTGTTCAAGTGTTTATGAAGTGTTCCAGAAATAAATGTGAACTTTTGATATCATATACACTGTGGGAGACACACAAAATTTCTAACTAAAAGTGTTTATGATTTCCAGATAAACGTGTTCAAATGTTTATTAAGTGTTAGAGAAAAGTGTTTAAAAGAGTGTTTAGCATATTTAGTGTACTGTTTCAGTTTGATTGCTGCCTTGCTTTTCGACGTATTAAACATTTGCTGATTCAAAATCAAACTGTGGATTACAGTGACTTGCAATGTCCAAAATACCTCCAAACAGAAGCTTCGGAATGTAACATGATGAAGCGATAGAGAGCCTTTGAATTTTGATCCGCAAAACTAGTCAGTTTTACAGATAAAGACTTAATCACAAGAGAGTCAAATAATTATACTGAAATTAAGCTAAAATACACAGAACAAAAAAAGTAACTACCCCCTTTTTCAAACTACCAGAACTTTTTAACAAAATGAGTTTTCGCAAATTAATTTGGCAGGAGTATTCCTACACTCATTGACTAACCTCTGTGTGAAAAAGTGATTGATCCGTCAAGCCACGCATTAGGGAGCATGCATTGAAGGCAAAAAGGCCACTTTTCAAAAGTCACAGGAGTCATCTCTTATGACAAAATAAAGGTAAACAATAGTATTTTTTGCTTTATTTAAAGAGTGTACTCACTCAACCATAACATGGCTACAACCTCTTATTTTCATACATGTTAAGATACAATTTGCTGAAAAATAAAGGATTTCAATTTTTTCCATAAACTTAATGGATTTTACAGTTTCAAAATTGAGGAAGGATGGCAATTTTGAAATTGAGCTCATTGAAGTGCAAAAAATGCAAAAAGTGTCAAAAGAGGTGTAAGGGGGTCAAATGATAGATGAATAACATAAATAGCGCTAAATCATTCACCAGAAACAGAATTTGTCAAAATCCTGTATCACAAATCCCCCAAAATGACCCTTGTGACTTTTGAAAAGTGACTTTTTGCCTTTACTATGTGCTCACTCATGCATGTATTGACGTATCAATCATATTTTCAAACAAAAGTTGGTCAATTAGCGCAGAAATACCCCTGCCAAATTATTTTGCTCAAAACCGTTTCTTTAAAAAGTTATGGTATTTTGAAAAAGGGGGTAGTTACTTTTTTGTTGTGTTTATAAACTGGGCGCTCCTCTGTTAGAACAATAGGTATAAATAGTCTATTTTTCTTGTGATTTGCTCATATCTACGATAACCTCATGACTTGCAGATCGAAAAGCTTCGTTATCGCCTTCAACACGCTACTTTTAAAGCCATACAGGAATTCTGTTGTACCAAGACAGTAAATTGTTTTCCAACAGAAACGTTAATGTGAAGAACACGTATTCTGTACGATTATAAATTCATTTATCACATCGAATGTTGCTGCACAAAAATTGTACAAAAACAAAGTCAGACGACGGGCTTGTTGTTTCCGTTTCCACACCTGGAACTAATCACTGCGGTACCTGTCCGCTCATCAACTCGGGATAAATTACCTCGCCAAACAAAGATCGAAATAAAAATGGCATTCAAATCAATAACATCCCTCCTGGTAGCACCTACGCGGAAGAATCTAGACGAAAAACGACTGACAGCACTGACAAAGAAAGAGAAAGATAATTTCAGTCTCTCGAGACATCGCCTCGATTTCGGTCCGTCTCGTTTTCTCGTCACGAATGCGTGAATCATACCTCGTGACGTCATAATTGCGACGCGTGATGATTTGTTGTGCCATCACATGTCATGTTCTATAAATGTGTCGCGGTGTCAACCATTAATGTCACTTTCAATTACGTAGGCGATAAATTAGGTTGTAGTAGAACACGGTCTGCTTTGTGGAAGACAGGTAGTTTTACGTCTGCAACCGCGGCTATTTGTTGTTGTTACATGGAGGTAGAAAGAGATGGTTGAGATCATGTCTTATATACGAGTAAAAGTAAATGCATGATACAATAATCGATATCAACACACACACACACACACACACACACACACACACACACACACACACACACACACACACACACACACACACACACACACACACACACACACACACACACACACACACACACACACACACACACACACACACACAACACACACACACACACACACACACAGGGAAGTGTCCTGGGGCCTGTTTCATAAAGCTGTTCGTAGGTTACGCAAATGTGATTCTCAAACTACTGAAATCACATCTGCTAATGTTCAAATATGAAAGCAAAGATTAATATTCTTACTGTTAACATCAATTTTACAAGCATTTCAATGCAAACGTTACCTTTGGGCAAAGTCTTATTGACATTAATCATACTTTTTTGAAATGACATGAAAAAAAAATGACATTTTACTTGGCACCTCATGTTCGAGTCGTTCGTATTAAAGTCAGGCATAACTTTATGAACATCTTTATGAAACAGGCCCCAGGACGATGTTCTCTTTCCGGAACAGGCAGAAAGATTACAATTAATTACACATAGCAAAATGTTATTATTACAGATATCGTTTGTTATTATTCCCGTATCTGAACAATTGCCCCCTAGACAATTACTTTCCGGATAATTACCCCGGACAATTACCACACAGGACAATAATTCCCCAGGATGATTTTTCCCAATGCAACTACCACCGAGGAGAATTACCACCTGGGACATTTACCCCCTGGACAATTATCACCCGGACAATTACCCCTAGGACATTGAAAGAAAAGGCAGTTATTACCGGGCATATCTTTGTCGGGTATAAGTCCGACGTAATAAAAAAAATCCATTGATCCACCAACGCGTCCGCATGTGTCGGTATTAACACTTATACCCGACACGTTATAACCGGTAATAGCAGACAGGAAATGACGTAGTCTAGGTGCTATCGGGTCGTACGTAACCTCTGACCCAAATTGCGTGAAATGTGAATTGGTAAACAATGAAGTTGTCTTCCCAAAGAGTAATTGCCCTTTTCAGGTCGGAGTTATAACTTATGTCCGACAACAGTCCACACGTATTTTGTTATTACCGGGTAAAACTTATTACCGGACTTATATCTGGTCTTCTTCGGATATAAATCGTCGGGTATAAGTCGCGCTATATCCGATAGAGTTATGCCCGACAATCGTTCATACAGCAACTTTATATCCGACGCTATTACCGACATAAGTTATGCCTGGTCACAAGCAACTTATGTCCGATCGTGTGGACATGGCTAGATATTGTCCTCGGGTATTTATGCTGGAGGTTAACTTTCCTGGGGGCAATTATTGACCATGGGGATAATTATCCAGTGGGTAATTGTTGGGGTGGTAATTGTACGGGGACAGATGTATTTACCAGGTAGGCTATTGCTGTGCGCACTGCTGGGTCGACTGTTGCTGCTGTACCCGCTGCTGGTGGACGCCGCGATCTCCGGTCTCGTCAACTCGATCATCTTCACCGACGAGTTTCCCCGCATCGCCGGAGTCATCAACGAGTGCGTTCGCCTCGACGACGACGACGATGATGAACCACCGTTACTGGATAGGAGTGCATCCCCCGAGTTAAGAGAGCCTTGTTTAGCGGCTGTACCGTTGTTTTCTGCGTTGCGATGCCCGTATACAGGTGTGGACTGGTATCTAATTACAAACGCATGTTGAATATTTCAGTGTCTTAAACCTTTTAATACCACACCCAGGACTATCACGTGAAAAGTTTATGGAGTTTTCTTATTATTTACTGACGGGGTTAATGAGCATCTTTAATCTTTTTGACCTCAGGGGCGGCGCCAGGGTGAAATATTGAGGAGGGCGAAAAGTTATAGCGGAATATCCAAAAGGCCTGAATGTATTAAATATAAATACACTGCAAAAACTCACGATTTTCTGTATTTTGAAAACCCTAGGGAGGCCGGCGGGGCCCCCCCCCCCCCACCCATTGTGGCGCCACGCCTGTTTGACCTATACAGGCTTACACAATGATCGTCACATGTTAGGCCTATAACGTCGGTATAGAACCAAAAGGGCGTTAATGCAATACACATTGACAACCAGAAGGGCGTTAATGCCATTGACTTTGTACAGTAATAACGCCCTTCTGGTTCTATACCGACGATAAGTGGAGGAAACAGATTTTTTCTGAAGCACACAATGCTAAATACTTATTTCATATACTTATTTAAATATTTTCAACTTATTTTTGTAATGTACATCTTTATAATATTATGGAAAATGAATTAAAGTGAATTTTTCTGTTTCATTTTCAATTGTCGTTTCATATTCATTTCACGAATTACTTTTTTATCTTTTTGACCTTTCTGCCCAATTGTTTTGCTTATTTCCTATTCTTGTCGTTTAACGGCGCACCCCAATACGGACATCTAACAATCAGTGCTACGCAGCTGATATCTGATAATGTAGAATTGGAAATTGTATTGAAGTACAGATCTGTTCACTCCACAATTATTAGGAACGCTGGAACAAATCAAAGGACAGCTACAAAACGCCTGTTTTTAATCATTCAAACTCAAATTTATTTCACAAGTTCAATGAATTCATATGAACATACATTTAAAAGTGGATAACAAATAATAATAAACATCAGCATAAAAACACAAAAGACATTAAATACTAAATACAAGAAAATATGTACATACAAGCATGGATAAATTCACGAAATATGTGGGTAGTCAAATTAAAGATTAAAGGTACTTTGCTCCCGTACAATTCAGAAAATCAAGAAAGCTAAAAATTGAACAACATGAAGAGCAGACATACAAGGAATACCCACTTCCTATCCCAACATAGAAACACAAAAACAAGGCAACACCCTCCCCCAAACCCCCGAGACTCCCAGTAGACTATTCCGAACCCTTTAACTACTCAAAAGTATGTTTTTGTGTTTGACTTTAAGTTGTTTTAATGAATGACACTCTTTTAAAGTCGATGGGAAGGAATTCCAAAACTTTGGATGGACCCTAGTAATAAATAGACTTTTTGTGCTGATAGTGCGAATAATTATGCTCCGAGATTATACAAAAAGCTTTACCATAGTTTTCTGAAATTTTATACCACCAAACACCTCTTTGTACAGTATTCGTACAAATATTTTTTTCATGTTCATTTGCAACTATCCGTACATTTTGTGCATCATCATGAATTGTAAATCTGGTAAAACATTTTTAACGAATGGAAGAACATGAAATGATGGACCAAATGAAACCAAACATGCTTACCTTGGTCGTATTGCTGCGTTCACCTTGTGATACGTTTGACCGGAACCCGTCGTGAGAACTATGTGAGGACCTCTGTTGACCTACGCATAAAGGAATTCATAGACTGGTATACTTATAATGTTCCATTTTTTGCATACCTTTTAAACAAAGGTTGTCTATAATTGGCCAGAGAGCTTAACCGACAAAAAGCAACAACTTATGTATCAAGTTGGATTCTAAGTAATATGTATTTCACAGGTTTATGGAATAGATTGACGCTAGCCCCCAAGGGAGGAAAAAAACCACACATTACATTTAAATATGTTTAACTGGTTAATTTGTTGCCCATTTAGAATATTATATAGGATATTAAAGCCACTGGTTAACATTTACCACAGTTAAGAAAATGTGAGCTACTTAATCCTCCACGCTCCAAGTGTCTTTGAAAAGTTCTAAAAATGAAGCCCCGAAAAAAATGTATTTCAAAATGATTATTTAGTGCTATAAAAAAAGTGAAAAATGTAAGTTGACCGGATTCACCAGCCCTTTTCCTCCCATTGACTTACTATGTGTAAATCTAGGCTATTTTCTACTCGCCCCGAGTATTAACTGTTCATTCATTCATATCTTTCCAGTGGCAGTATAACTTTCCAAACGTTTGTATTCCAGGGTGTTTATTTGTCAATTTGAACACTACTATGTAGCTCAGATATCAAAGTTTGCCAATTTTTTTAAATTGAATCTCCACAATGTTAGCTTATCACTTTAACACCAGCTTTTTTTTATGTCACAAGATATGGACTGGCAGTTCATTTTCGTGGTATAATCAAACATCCAGCTCTAATCGACACCACTAAATGTCTCATATTAATGTGCATTATCATAATTATACATTACACTACACGATAACTTTGGGAGAGAAGGAGGGGGTGGTGGACGAGAAGGTGGAGGAGGGTGAGGAGAAGAGAAGGAGGAAAATAAGATGGAGAAAATGAACATAAAGAAGAGGAAAAAGGAGAAGAGGAAGAAGAAGAAGAAGAAGAAGAAGAAGAAGAAGAAGAAGAAGAAGAAGAAGCCCCGGGGGGGTCGCTCTCCACACGGCTTGCTACGCACCCGCGTCCAGAAAAAGCGTCGTAAAGGGTCCCTTTTCCAGCCCTTGGCCGTCGTCGACGTCTTTTGGAAAAAGGGTAGCTTTTTCAGCACCGTTCGCTGGCAATCGCCACTTAGGGTTGCCTTTTCTCACATGTCACGCCATTAAGGGATACTAATTTGGTTATGTAGATTACGCCTTTTAGGGGTGCAAATTTGAGTAGATCTATTAACATTTCCAAAATGAACGTTTTTTAATAGGGAAAATTATAAATGAATTATTGATTGAACTTTTTTCGGGTTCTACAATGTACAATAACGTTTTTGATGAGAAGACAGTTGGGTGGGGAATTATATTGATTTCATTGTTTATCACTTAGCGGTATTATTAGTGAATTCCAGTTTACGCCATCTATAGGGTATCGAATGAGTAGATTTGCATGGGCGTCACGCCGTTTTAGGTGCTTTTCAAGCGTTACGCCTTTAGCGGTGGCAATTTAGGTTTTATGTAGGTTACGCTGTTTTAGGGTGCATTTTCGAGTTGGTTGGACAGGTGGGCGAAAAGGAGTCTGAAAGAGGCGACCCCCGGGAGAGAGAGAAGAAGAAAAGAAGAAGAAGAAGACGAAAAGAAGAAGAAGAAGAAGAAGAAGAAGAAGAAGAAAAGAAGAAGAAGAAGAAGAAGAAGAAAAAGAAGAAGAAGAAGAAGAAGACGACGACGACGAAGAAGAAGAAGAAACAAGAAACAGGGGAAGAAAAAGAAGAACAGTAGTAGAAGTAGCAGTGGTGGTAGTCAGTAGTAGTACTAGTAGTAGTAGTAGTAGTAGAATTAGTTTGCAATTACCTCTTCTCTATTCACGCTGATGTCGAGATGCTGTGGCGCCGTTTGCTTGCGAGATTTCACCTGTTGTTTCCCCATGATCTGCGGCTGCGTGAGCAGCACCACTCCGGACGACCCGACAGCGGCGCCACTCGGCGGCGAGCTCTGGTCTCGGGCGTGGTCCCCCGTTATGCCACCCGAAGTGTTGGAGTTGGAGGACGCCAGCAAGAGGGCAGAATTGTTACGATTCCCGCCATTGATGCCGTGTAATGTCGTTGGTCCATTGCCGCCATGTGAGATGCCGATCGGCGAATTAGCACGACTATTGCTCATATTCAGCGACCGACGTAGGTTTTCTAAGAGGAGGGAAGGGATTGATAGGTATAATGTATTTGAAAAGCCTTTAAAATAGACCGCTTCGGTAATATATTCAAATTTATGAATTTTCTTCTGCAACCATTAGTTGTTGCTATGTTCGACAAGCCGCCTGCAAACTATCTGGTTGTCAAGAGCAACAGCCCCCCTTTTTTTTTTAGAAATGTATGCATACAATTTGCATACATCACCGAAGGGTCTATTTCATAAATATCAAATGGCGATAGTAGGTTTGCAACCAGTCCTTGGTTTTGGGTTAGAATTATTCTAGAATCAAGGACACCGTTTACTACTACTTCCGCACCAGTTTTATATTAAATGTTTTCGTCTTTTTTTAAAACGCATTCTCTATAATTGAGTGACAAGGCATATTTGTTGTGTAGCTTTGTAGTGTTCAATATCTGTTTACGGCCATACTTCAATTCATTGGTGACATAATCATGGTCTTACCTAAATCTCCTTCCATCGTCAATATATACTCCATTCAGTGGTGCGAATTTTCAACTTAATGCGTTCTCCAGGCATTCAACTTTGATTTATTCTTGCCATTCCCATTTCAATCATGTCAAACCAAGGAGGTACGAGGGATGGAGTTACAAGAAATCAATTCTCTGTTAACGGAATCAACGAAGTTCTATGATGATACTTGAAAATATCTTGCACATGCCTGAAAGCAAGAATTTCATTCATGACTGAATATTTAATGAAACAAACAAACAAACATAAAAAACAAGGCGATACAAACAAAACAGAAACAAAAACCAAAATCTGAACATTTAACTCTCGTCAAAAAGTATGTCACATGGAATTGAATTCCGCCACCGACAAATTTTCTAGAGACAACTGATCGATGAAGTCGACTCTGGACTCGGAGTCCAATAATATGTCTAGTGGACTCGGACTCGGCGTCGAGTCTAAATGTAAAACGAATGACGATCATGTTGTATTTAACCGCGGACTCGGACTCGGAACTTGCGGACTCGACCTCAACACTGCAACTCACCTATATTTTGCGGCTCCGGAGAATTGGCGGCCTCGAATATCCTCCTCTGCTGCTCGTCGTAGATGTCGTCCTCGCGCGGTGAGATGCTGCGAGGTCGCTTCACCGTCAGCGCGATACCGGCGGAGGACGCGGAGGGGCTGGTGGCGGTCGGGCTCATGTCGACACCCAGGGTTCGCTTGCGGCTCTCGTGATTCGGGAGGTGCCCGTTGCCGTAGTTGCTGCTGTGTTGCAGCTGGTCGATGATGTCGTTAAGATGACCGCCTTCGCCGTCAGGTCTGTGCGAGAAAACAAAATGGACGTTCAAAGTTGAAGTTGATAGTGTTGGGCACTAGTTTTTAGCCCTAGAACAATTACCACCAAGGAGCAACTACCGCAAGGATAAATTTCCCAGTGGAAGAAATACCCTATCTTGAAAAATGTTTACGCCCCACCCCCCAAGCTGAGCGAGTTCTGGGCGGCTGGTGTCCCCGGTAAAAAAATGAAGACCCAGGCTTTTGGATTTGGTATGACAAATGTTTCGTCACTAGACCCCCCCCCCCCCCCGCTGAGGGGCGTTTCGACGGCTGACCGAGAAAAATTTAGACCAAGGATTTGGCCGCGGATGAACACCCCCCTCGGCAAGATCCTGCGTACGCCTATGCCCAGGATGGTCCTGGAAGAAAATGACCTAGTATTGGGTATCTGGGGTGATGAAATTGTCCTGGTGTAGCTGTCTGGATTCGGTGAGATACAGGTAGCATGAGCTGCTATCCATCAAATATTAACTAATTTGCTTCTATTAACCAGCATTCGGCTAAAATACAAAGGATGTGCAGGGGAATACTGAAAATGAGCTGGGGCATTCATTAGGCACTGAACAGTGAACAATGGTTAGATGACCAACAGTCGCAGTGTATCACCCGAATATTACTGTATTTTTACACTTTAATCCCGCTTTTCAGTTGTAAAATTGATTGTTCTTGCACGTTGGACAAATATTGTTTGTAACGCGCCCGTTTGACACTTAAATTAATGGAAAAAAAACTATCGTAAATAACGAATCAAATGAGTAAACTAATAATTATATGCATACAAAATTGTAAGTATGCGAAGAAATTACTGAGTTGAATGAAAATGGTATCTAATTCAACGAATAGAATATCTCCCCCCCCCCCAAAAAAAAAATAAACAAAATACTGAGATTATTTTGTAATAGTGCGAGAAGTACACCACCTGACTTGTTGAACTTTTTTGGAATGAGATGATTAATAGTAGAAAGAGGACCCATTCTCCTACACTGCAAATTCGTTGTGTAAAGCTGTGTTAAGTTGTGGAAAAGTTTGTGAACCACACAACCCAGTTGTGTGGTTCACACAGTACACAACCCCACACAACTTTACACCACGAATTTGCAGTGTACAGTGCAGTAACTGTACATAATAACAGTCCGTCACAAATGATATTTGTTTACAGTTTTGTCTGATTTATGACCGACTGTTAAATCGTAGCCGAGTCAATAAACGTCTAAAACTTAAACGACAAAAACAAAAAATTGTGACGTGTAATACACGTAATTCGGTCCTGATAACATCCCACTCTGGCAACTCGAAAGGGGGCGCATTTCCGTTAATACCCATAACGCTCTAGAAACTGCTATAATGACTCGATTTTCACTGTTTCTGGCAGGTCCAGATAAAACGATTAACCGTTTCCTACAAACTTCAAGTACTGTTTCCTTTTGTTGCATATTACACTACCTCCCTTTATTGAAAACAGAGGGACAGGTGGAACAAATTCTGGACCCAATTGCTTTCTGGCAGGGATGGAGATTTCGTACGATCGGATGATGCCCCTGTTTCGAGATATCTTGTGTAAGGGGCATCGACCAACATAACGACTTCGTACACATTGTGACCATTTTTCATTCGACGAAGATTAGTTTATCTTCATTAACTATCGAATCAAATTGCACAAATTGCTCTGAAGGAAGGTCTAACGAACGAAGGTAGAGTGCCGTTCGCATTCAACGAATGTCAAATTGTGCTGGAATTAAGCTTATTGACGCCCTCTACCGAACAATACAATTTATTTACTCTATAGCAACTTGCTAGCGAGGTCACCTATCACGTGACTACTTCTGATAAATTTGCTTCGTTCGACGAAGTAACTGTTCACGTTACTGTTTCAGCTTCATCGCATGAAGAATTGCTTCGTTGGAAGAACATTTTTAGCTTCATTGAACGAATCAAATTTAATCTTCATCGAACGAAGCACGGAGCATGTACACACTAATAATAATTGATTTTTAATCCTCGTTACCGATCTTCGTCGATGAAAAGTACGACGGTAAACGAGGTCTAAGATAAAGGTGTTTATTTGGTACAAAAAATACAACAAAGCCCACATCTTAATGGGTACAATTGGCATAATGATAAGGACTACATATCTGAACCCCAGTAAATATCGTTTCTGCTCTTAAGAATATAATGGAACGATTTCACACGGCTTGTGGTCTAAGGTCTGAATAGTTGATTCGAGTTTGAACTACCAACGGAAGAAAATGTGTTACTTACTTCATATCTAATAAAGATACTGTTCTTGAACTAATCAAGTAACAGGGATGAGTAATGAATCACCATGAAATCTCCAAGTCTCAAAAAGCCTTAAGAATAAAAACTCACGTATTCATGAAAAGGGGTCTATTACTGGGATCTGAACTATTTCAATATAGTTTCAGGAAGGATTGGATTGAGAATCAGGGAGGTTTCTAGCAAATGTGTACAATTCACTGGGAGTAGCCAGCCCCAAAATCAGTAAGGCTTTGAAATTTATATACCGATTTACACAAAAATCATATAATTTTCAGGGAGCCTTCCTGCAAATCAGGGAGGCTTGGCATCTCTGCTATTACTGTATACCATTATCTAGTGAAAACTGAATACCTGCTTATCGCAGCTTACCAGATATGAAACTCACACGAGTGAAGGTGGACCAGCAACACATAATTATTGTGAACATTATACTGTATCTTCTGTAGCTTCAGTGGCTGGATCAAATTTAGGCAATAACAGGGTCCTAGGAACGATTTTTGTCGGGGGTGATAGTAGTAGCCCAGTGGATGGTAAAATTAATGTAACAAGGAGAATAACAGTCATCAGGTACCCTAAACGGGTTCTTTTGGGATTTTGCAGATCAATGACGAAAAAGGATAGAGCAACAGAAATACAGGGGGTGCAATACCCCCCATTTTTTAGGACGTGCTGCAGCACTCGCTGCACGACGGCTTTCAAGTGCCTGATGGGCAATAACAGCTGTGGTGTTCAGGTGAAGAACACAGTCCTCAAGAAACGAAAGGTGCTCTTTCCGGTACTAAGCGGCACCCAAAGGAGCTAAAGCCTATTGTCTGATTATTGGTCTTGGGGTGTCATATACTGTACTTACCCCGTATTTCGGCGCAGTCTTGCCCGGTCGACAGCCGTCAGCGAGCCGGTAGGAGCGGCGGAAGAAGTTGCTACCACGGTACCCAGAGCTCGTCTATCGCCCAGTCTCAATGCGCCTTTCTGCAGAGAGCACGATGAAAGCATGGCGGGTGAGTGGTAATTAATGTAGGCCTACTTTTTTGTATAGATACAATAACATTGAAACTTTTACCCTAGTATATGTCCATGTCGGCAAAGCTTGGATTAATAACATTATTTCAATATTTGATATGACGCAATTAGTGAAGATGTCGTTGATTTTGTCTTGTACTCTAAGACAAATGACTTCAATGAAACATGTACGCATGTCATTGAGAACAGGGCGAACAAAAAAGAAGAGCATCACACCTCGCCTCTTACTGAAAAACTAGGAAGGAAGGTGAATTCCAACTATGGAAGTATTCACAGCTAAAACGAAAATACAACATTCAGCAACAGAATTACAATATATTACTTTCACGAAAAATAAACAGTATCATAAAATTTTGGCTACCGTATTAAAACATGGATAATGCACATCAACATCTAAGGAACTGATCAGAATAGGACCGACCCACAATGCATACCTTTTTTTGTGACTACACGCGTAAATTCCCGTGTACTTTGTTTTAGGAAGTAAGTTATTTTGGAAGAGTGAATTATTATTATTGTCTCTAAACATGCTAAATGTTGGATACATGAAAAAGTGAGGAATCTACGTAAAGCAGTCTATAGGAAACCACTTGGGTGAAAAATTAGGTGTCACGTGGTTGGGGTTCCACCTGCTCCCTTTTGCCTGGAAAATTACCAGGAATTGCTATAATAATGTTTGCAGATCGGTATTGTCACACATAAAACTTTCTTTCCTGCTTGAAAGACTCTATTTAACGTGAAAATAATAATAATAATAATAATAATAATAATAATAATAATAATAATAATAATAATAATAATAATAATAATAATAATAATAATAATAATAATAATTATTTTTATTATTAATAATAATAATAA